>JAFVLL020005271.1:0-10212 GCA_021397915.2 Tor tambroides | reverse complement strand
CGTCTCCACCGGAGCCCTCAGTCCACCAGCTCCACCGGGCTCCCTCGTCCCTCCGGCTCTGCCTTGGTCAGTCGTCCCCCTACCTCCACCTCGGGACTACACTCCTCTGGCTACGCCACATCCCTTCATCCCTCGGGCTCCGTTGGGCTCCTCCTTCCCTCCAGCTCCACCTCAGGCCTCTGTCGCTCCAGCTCCGCCGCGGCCTTCCGGAGCTCTGCCTACACCTTGGTCGCCGAAGCCTCCGGCTCCGCCTTGGCCCTCCGGATCCTCGGCGTCACCCTGGCTCTTCGGCTCTCTGTCGCCTCCTCGGGCTCCGCCGCCGTTGGTCGGCCCCATGGAGTCGGCGCCCACTCCTCCACCATGGCTCCTCCCTCCATCGGCTCCTCCATGGGCCACCATCATGACTGTGGCCTGGGTCCCGCCTGGCTCCTCCTGCTCCAAGTCCCTCTTGTCTCCGTCCTGGCTCCTCCCTCCATCAGATCCACCCTGCCTCCTCCTGTTTCCTCCCTGGCTCCTTCCATCTCCACCCTGGACACTGTTAGTCGTCCTCCTCCCGGGTGTCCGTCCTCCGCCCAAACCTCCTCCAGGGTTGTCTGCCTGCCTGCCTTCCTGCCAACCCTTCGCCGTCCCCTGTCACCATCCCACATCCACTCCTTTATCCTCCTCCTAAGTCCCCCTCCATCCCTCCCTTTTGTTCCACAGCGTGAGGTCACGCCTTCCGGGAGGGGGGCGAACTGTCACACCCCTGAACTCTTTTGTTGTGCTTTTCATTCAGTTTCTGTCTTCTGCTTTGGTTTAGTTCCTGTTTGCCCTTATTTGGTTCTGTTCCTGTTCCCATTAGTTCATTGTCTAATTATTAGTTAATCACCTTCATTGTGTCCACCTGTCTGTCCCTCGTTATCTGCCCTATATGAGTTCCTGTCCTTTGAGTTCTAGTTGTCGGTTATTGTTGATGTTACCCTGTGTGTGCTGAACTTCCTCATCTTGAATTATATTAAATACCTTATTCCCTTCAAACCTTCATCTTTGTGTGGCTATTGTGTGTGCACTGCACAGTGACCGTGACAATATCTTCAAAAGATTTTTTAACTCTGGCACATTTTTTTCTCTATATAGTGATGATATGGCAGGGAAATAATAGGAAATTTAGTCAATTCTGTTATGCTAGCATGTGGAAATGTTTGTATAGTGTTAACCCCACATTTGTGCCCTGCTCAACCCGTACATGTGAAATGCTTTTTACAGACAGTTTATGGATTAAATACATATGAAGGAATGAAAACAACAAACTCTTTACATCTCTCAGAAAGATACAGCGCCGAGTTCAAACAGACAATAGAAATGAATGAACATAGCCTACCTGAAACATTTTTCACAACAATTTTCCGGTGTATGCAATCTCATGCAGAACACAGCGCAGTGAAGTGAGTGAGTTTCTTCTCATTAATAATGCGGACCGAGCATTTTAATAATGAACCGTCGCTCTGAGACCCTCACTGTTATTACAACTCGTGCGCGCCTGCGCTTCAAAACACGCAACGCATGTTTTAAATCCCGGCCTTTGCGATTCGAAAATCGCACTGAGCAATATCGCAATTCGTAATTAATCTTTGTATATCGTCCAGCCCTATAGGAACTGAGTGTGTGTCATTTAGCTGCCGCCAAGTGGCTTTGTGCGACCCACAGTTTGAAAACCCCTGACTTAATCTACAAAACATAGATAAAAATATTAGCATATCACTTATTAATCATCTATAAAAGCATAGTCATGTTTTGTAAATGATTAGTTCATCATTAGCTAATTACTTGCAAATGACTTGTAAATGAATTAACAAAACACACACAAATTGTAAGCATGTCACTTATTAATCACTTATGAATGTTTTGTAAATGATTAGTTCATCATTAACTAATCACTTATAAATGACTTATAACTGAACCTTATTATAAAGTGTTTCCCAAATTCATTATACAACACATGATTCAGTTCAGAAACAATATTATTGGCCAACCTTACAAGATTTTTTATTATAGGATAATTCATATACTTTTTGAAGTGGCTGACCCACTATTTTGGATCACATTTTTAGTAAGTTCATCAGCTTTGCTTTTAAACTGACAGATAAACTCATATACCATACAGAATTACAGTGCTGCAAAACACTTATTATTACAGACATGAAAAAATAATAAAAGAATCTGCTTTCTTGGTCCAAAAGACCTCAATCGGTGGAGGAAGTAGATATTTTGCATTGATTTTTTTACAGATACTATCTATATGATCTTTCTACGATAGCGTGTTATCTGCCCAGACAGCAACATGTGTGAAATCCATGCGGGCCAGATGTGGGCCGGATCTGGGCCGACACTGCTTGCAGTCTGGGTGTCCTTACTCCTAAGTACTTATATGCTTCTACCTGTCTGATGTTCTCATCATGTATAACAATAGGTGTTGTGTGAGGGTCAGAGGCAGGCCCAAATACAATCTCCTCTGTTTTTTTTATGTTAATACTGAGGGCATTATAATCACACCACTCAACTAATTTGTTTACCCCCTGTTGATGCTGTTCTGAAGTTATTCAATAATGATATTAACACGGTGTCATCAGAGTACTAGAATATATTGGTTAGGCATATTTGAATGACAGTCATCTGTGTACAAAGTGAATAACATAGCAGAAGTTACACAACCCTGAGGTACACCAACAGTTGTTTTTACTTCTGTTGAAAAAAAACGTTGTTCACTTTAACTCTTTGAGTTCTACAACCCGAATTCTGGAAATGATGGGACGTTTTTTAAATTTGAATAAAATGAAAATTAAAAGACTTTCAAGTCACATAAGCCAATATTTTATTCACAATAGAGCATAGAAAACATAACAAATGTTTAAACGGAGAAATTTTACACTTTTATCCACTAAATGAGCTCATTTCAAATTTGATGCCTGCTACAGGTCTCAAAAAAGTTGGCACGGGGCAACAAAGGGATGAAAAAGTAAGACATTTTGAAAAGAGAACATCTAGCAACTAATTAACCCTTGTGCACTGTTCGTTTGGGAATTACACTCATACTGTTTGGGGTCTTCAGAGACCCCATGCAACACAATGTAATTTTGTAACAAAATAATGTTTTTTTTTTTTTTAATGTATTTTTAGTCAGTTTATTAATGTTTTTACTCCACATTTGTGCAGTTTTTGGAGGATTGATGATATTTTTTAAATTTATACAAATAATTTAAAAAAATATTTTTTTAAATAGGTTTTTATACAAAAACAGCTTTTTATGTAAAATTCACTTTATAAAAAGACACATATTTCTTTTCATGCACAACTTTCATTCATGGGGATAACATGGATAATTTGACATGGTTTAGTGTAAGATTTTTGCCCCTCTTTTGGAAAATGAAGTTTTAAAATAAAAAATAAAAAAATCACTTTAACCAGTAGATGGCATTAGAGATCTACTGTTTGCTATTTTCTATTTGATTAATTGAAAGACATATTTTCACAAGTTTTTCTAGTTGGATTCATATCTAAATATTATAAAATCACAATTATAACAATAAAAAATATTTTTTTGTCAAAGTTTAACATGTTTTGTAGTGAAAAAAATCAGTTTTTCAATAATGTTACATTATGATTTCCGATCCTGTACACGGGAACTGAGGTAGCATCTCATCTTCTTCCTGGAGTTTTCTTCTGTGTGTGTGTGTGTGTGTGTGAGTGCGAGCATGATCATTTTGCAATGTGGATGGTTTGAAGTATAGCACTTCATTTCTCTGTATATGTGTTCTCTGTTTTTTTCCGATTTTGAGGATGAATTTTACAACGAGTGACTTTTTCACGCTGACATAAAGACAGATATCATTCCAATTAATTTTTTTATTTGTAGATCTAGAAAGTGTTGACAGGTGTACAAAGTCTCATGCCATTTGGACTAAGAAGACATTTTTAAAAAATTCAACAAACATCCTCTGGGGTCCAAAAATACCCCGAACAGTGTACAAGGGTTAAGTTAATTGACATCAGGTCTGTAACATGATTAGCTATAAAAGGGATGTCTTAGAGAGGCAGAGTCTCTCAGAAGTAAAGATGGGCAGAGGCTCTCCAATCTGTGAAAGAGGGCGTAAAAAGATTGTGGAATAATAATAAACTTTATTTTCTATAGCGCCTTTAAAGGTACATCTCAAAGCGCTTTACACAAAAGAAAAGATAAAAAATAAAATAAAAAAAATAAAAAATAAAAAATAAAAAAATAAAAAACAATAATAAGTAAAATAAACATTGTCCATATGACACAAACAAATCACTTAAAAGCTATTCTGAAAAAATATGTTTTAAGAACAGATTTGAAAACACTAAAAGATTCAGCCTGTCTGATCTCAGAAGGAAGAGAATTCCAGAGTTTTGGTGCACAAGAAGAAAAGGCCCGATCACCCATAGATCGTAAACAAGTAGGGGTTACCACTAAAAGACCAGAATCAGAGGAACGGAGATCGCGGCTTGGAGTATAGCCTAAACAGTTAACAACTGAGACAAATAATGTGGTGCCAAACCATGCAAAGCCTTATAGGTTAGCATGAGAATTTTAAAATCAATCCGAAATCTGACAGGGAGCCAATGCAATGACTCTAAAACTGGAGAAATATGCTCGCTTGACTTGGACCTTGTCAGGATTCTAGCAGCTGAATTTTGAACTGACTGCAGCTTACTTAAGGTGGTTTTAGAAACCCCAGCAAGCAAAGCATTACAGTAATCGATACGGGAAAACACATAAGTGTTTATCAATTTTTCAGCAACCGAAAGGAATAACATGGAGCGGAGTCTTGTGATGTTTCTGAGATTCTGAACATGAGGGTCGAAGGTTAGATTAGTGTCAAATATCACCCCCAGATTTTTTAATTTATTTTGAAAATCTAAAACCGTACCTTCCATTGTTAAAGCTAGCGTACCAGTTTTATAAATTTGATGTGGTGTGCCAATAAGCATTACCTCAGTCTTATCACTATTAAGACAAAGGAAGTTTTGAGACATCCATTTTTTTATCTCTGAAATGCTGTGTTCAAGAAAGCCAATAGCTGTGGTATCACCAGGTTTAGTGTGAATGTAGATCTGGGTGTCGTCTGCGTAAAAATGGAACTTAAGACCAAGTGATCTAAGAAGCTGACCAAGAGGAAAGATGTACATACTAAAAAGTATGGGGCTCAAAATGGAACCCTGTGGGACACCAAATTTAACAGAACCGACTTTGGAACGACATCCACCCAGGGAAACAAACTGTCTACGGTCTGAAAGATAAGATTTGAACCAATTTAAAACAGTGTCAGTAACACCAAAAACAGATTCTAAGCGAGTAAGTAACACATCGTGATCAACTGTGTCAAAAGCTGCGCTTAGATCTAGAAGAACCAGAATTGAGAGATAACCAGAGTCTGCAGCAATCAACAGATCATTAGTAACCTTAACTTAATACTTTAAAAACAACGTTCCTCAACGTCAAATTGCAAAGGCTTTGCAAATCTCATCATCTACAGTGCATAACATCATCATAAGATTCAGAGAAACTGGAGAAATCTCTGTGTGTAAGAGACAAGGCCGAAGACCTTTGTTGGATGCCCGTGGTCTTCGGGCCCTCAGACGACACAACATCACTCATCGGCATGATTCTGTCATTGACATTACTAAATGGGCCAAGGAATACTTCCAGAAACCACTGTCGGTAAACACAATCCACTGTGCCATCTGCAGATGCCAACTAAAGCTCTATCATGCAAAAAGGAAGCCATATGTGAACATGGTCCAGAGCGCCGTCATGTCCTGTGGGCCAAGGCTCATTTAAAATGGACTATTTCAAAGTGGAAAAGTATTCAATGGTCAGACGAGTCCAAATTTGACATTCTTGCTGGAAATCACGGAAGCCGTGTCCTCCAGGCTAAAGAGGAGGGAGACCTTCCAGCGTGGCATCAGTGTTCAGTTCAAAAGCCAGCATCTCTGATGGTTTGGGGGTTCCTAAGTGCATACGGTATGGGCAGCTTGCATGTTTTCGAAGGCACTATGAATGCTGAAAGGTATATAAAGGTTTTAGAGCAACATATGCTCCCCCCCAGATGATGTGTATTTCAGCAGGACAATACAAATCCACATACTGCAGCTATTACAACAGCATGGCTTCGTAGTAGAAGAGTGAATTGGCCTGCCTCAGGGCTCTAGACTGTGACCAAAATGGTCGCATTTGAGACAATTTTTTGAGAATGTGCGAGTTCAAATTTGACATGGTCACATTTGTGCGAATGCATGGTCTGCGCTGCTCCAAAGCGTCTGCTCCATACAGCGTGTGTTGCTGAGTTGTGGCACATTGTAGCAGGAGTCAGATTTCACTCATCAAGTGAAGAGAGGTGCTGTCAGTGAGAGCGCTTCAGGTTTAGAGCCTGGTTTATACTCGCCACGTCAGTACGAGTGCGAAGGTGCGTGCCGCGCGGTAAAAAATGATGCAAATGTTAAGGAAACGATGGTGGACGGAGGATTTGGTTTTCAAGCTAAAGTAAAGTAAAAGACCGCTTCTTAAACCAGAGGTGGTAAACGTGTTGGTATTCTTGTGGGAAAAAAAAACAAACAAACAAACAAAAAACATGCAAGCACTGTCCCCACAGCCAGTTTGTTTTACTTTTCTTTTTGTTTTCATTTTGAAAAGCTTGATATTTTTGCTGTTTACCTTACGTTACGTTATGGAGGCTTTCTTTTTTTTTATCTGATTCATCAGTGTCTGCTAAACATTCTGTAATTTATTAGTCAGTATATAAAACAGCATGTTGTGTATGCCATGCTTCATCTTATTAGTTTTTGTTAATAAACCTTATGCAAGCTAGTTTGTCATTGTAGCTTACTGTCTTGTTGTTGTGCTTTTTAATTAAGAATAACAATAAATCAATCTTTTGTTTTAGTCTTAAAAAGTGAAAGGTGTACAGATGTAAGCAAAACAGACAATTATCTTTTCTTGTAAAATGTGACAACAAGATCGCAAATTCGAAACCGAAAGCATTCAAAGCCCGGCTTATGTCATAGCAAAAGAGGAACTCCTGTTCACAAAATTCAAATCACAAATAATACTAGGCTACTGATGAAAAAGAACGGGTTGCATGTTAACCATTTTGTTACAATATAACTATAAACTATGATAAAAGTTCATCAGCATGCATTGATTAATTCCATGATGTAGCAAAAGAAAAAAAATATATTGTGACGAAATCATGTGCTCATGCGAGAGTAGGAAGAAGCGACCAGTGGGAAGAATGAGTCTAGAGCCCTGCTGCCTGTAGTCCAGATCTTTCACCTATAGAGAACATTTGGCGCATCGTTTAACGAAAAATGCGTCAAAGATGACCACGAACTCTTCAGCAGCTGGAAACCTATATCAGGCAAGAATGGGACCAAATTCCAACACCAAAACTCCAGAAACTCATAAACTCAATGCCCAGACGTCTTCAAAATGTTTTGAAAAGAAGAGGAGATGCTACACCATGGTAAACATGGCCCCATCCCAACTATTTTGAGACCTGTAGCAGGCATCAAATTTGAAATGAGCTCATTTTGTGCATAAAATTTTTAAATTTCTCAGTTTAAAACATTTGTTATGTTATCTGTGTTCTATTGTAAATAAAATACTGGCTCATGTGATTTGAAAGTCTTTTAGTTTTCATTTTATTCAAATTTAAAAAACGTTCCAACATTTCCGGAATTCGGGTTGTACATGCAAAGTACAAATTTTCACTGTGTATCTAAAAACAATATCGTTAGTAGGACAAATTCTACGGCGAGTCTAATGATGTCACATTTATCTCTATAGCGCTTTATACAGTACTGATTGTTTCAAAGATATTAATAATAATATTGCAGCAATATAATATATAAATAAAATATATAAATAAAAATAATATTTCAGTTATGCAAACAGAATTCACAGTATTTAACAGCGAGTAGTATAGACCCTTTTAGGGCCTACGTCACAATTATGTCAGCGCTAGCTGGAGGTAAAAACAAAGGGAGAACTGGAGGGAGCCGGCAAGATGGCGGCGATGTAGGCGTTTGTTTGTTTGTAAACAGTAATGGGGATGTCTTGGCGACAATACGCGAGCTGGCTTTAAAGCACGACAAGACTTTTCAAAAGATCTCAGCGATTGAAACTACCACCGAAGCAACCTCGAAACAAATCAAGAGTCTGACAGCGACGGTGCAACAGCTTATTGTGGATGTCGGCGTTCATAAAGAGGCTCTTAATCATCTGGAATCAGAGGTCCATGCATTGAGAAAGGAAAACAAATCACTGAAAGAAGGTGTACAGGAATGTAGCCATTACAGTTGGAGATGGTGTCTAAAGTTGCACGGCGTTGCGGAAAAAGATGGAGAGGATGTCCGAAGCGTGGTTCTTAACATACTAGAGAAGATCGCTCCTGGAATTGGAGACAGGCTCCAGGACAGTGTCGATGTCGCTCATCGTCTGGGACCGAAACGAGCGGATGGTAAAGCCAGATCGATCATAATCCTCTTCTCACTGCGTTGCATCCATGACATGATTTGGGGTGCTGCCAAAGGATGCAAATTTCTAAATGAAAGCAGACTGCGTCTTTCGGAGCCTCGGAGAGTAGCGTGGAGAGTAGCGCGGGACAAGCTATGGCCTCTTGTGAAGAAGGCATGCGAGGAGGGCAAGAGAGCAAGCTTCCGCAGCTCTTTTGCTTTGATTGATGGGAAGCAAGTCTTCTACTCGGATGTTACATAAGCTAAGTTACTGACTGCACTGGCTACCTCTCTCATGCAATATTCTAACATGCGTAAAACGGTTAACAACACTATCTGCATAAAAAACTTTTAAGTGTGTGCTACATAGAAATTTTTTTATGTTTGATCCTCCTTAATTGTTGTCAACCTTAATATTAACCTTGACTTTTTTTTTTTTCTTTTTTTTTCACCATTGAAGCCATTATATTTTATAGGTTATTAACCACCTCTCCCTTTACATTTAGGGTATATCTAAAGAAAGCTATTCTTTTGTTGTTTTCGTTTAAATTGTTTGGTGGTTCTTCTTATGGAGTACAAGTTCAAATCTTTGTCTATTGTAACATTGAATGTTCGAGGTTTGCGGGACAGTGTGAGAAGAAAAGCTTTTTTTTATTTTATTTTGTAAAAGAAGTGCAGCTGATCTTATCTTTCTTCAGGAAATTCACTCAGGGGAAACGGATGTTAGGTTTTGGAGGAATCAATGGGGAAACTCAATTTTCTTTAGTCATGGCAGCAATCACTCGGCTGGGACTGCTATTATGTTACACCGTTTTAAAGGAACTGTTTTAGAAACTTTGAGCTCTGATGAAGGCAGATGGGTTATTGCCATAATCAAACAAGATAATGCCACCTTCATAACTTGCTGTGTATATGGTCACAACTCTCGTGCATCCAACAAAGTAATGTTCTCTCATCTAGTGAATAAACTTAGGAAAGTAAATAAAAAATATATTGATGCTTATTTTATTCTAGGAGGAGACTTCAACGAATGTATGGATGATTATCTGGATAGATACCCCCCTAGACTTGACGGTGGAATGAATAATGATTTAATTTTTTCTCTTTGCACAGATCTCTCCCTGACTGATGCATGGCGGTTCTTTAACCCATATACGAAGGATTTTACCTGGTCAAATAAAACTTTATCTCTTAGATCTAGGATTGATTTATTTTTGATTTCTTCTTCTATCCTCAGTTACGTAAAAGATACTTCTCACACCATTGCCCCCTTATCAGATCATAAATTAGTTTGTATAAAGATGAGTGACATCCATGATAATCCGAGACTCAGGGGCTATTGGAAACTTAATAATACCTTGTTAAAAGATCAAAACTTTAATGATAGTATCATCAAGCTTATCAAAGAATTATTCACTGACTTAAATGGAGATTATAAAAAAACATGGGAGTTCTTCAAATATAAAGCTAGATATATAGCAGTTAAAAGAAGTAAAGAAATTAAAAAGAGTAAACATCAAACTGATTCAGAGCTGATTAATAAATTAATGCATTACTAGCTAAAAGTAAAATTACAGAAGAGGATAATTTAGAAATAAAAAGGTTAAATTTGGAGCTTGATGAAACCTATTTAGATTTGGCTAAAGGTGCATATACAAGATCTCGTGCAAAATGGCTGGAGGAGGGGGAAAGAAATTCTAG
>JAFVLL020005269.1:0-27008 GCA_021397915.2 Tor tambroides | reverse complement strand
TATATCCTTTACCATACAAAGAATCTCAAGATACATACTCACCATTCTCCTCTGCTCACAAGACTGTTGAATTCAATAAAACTTCATTGTGATATTTTATATCGTCTGTGTCTGGTCTACTTCCCGTAACAGTGGCCCAGTAAATGTTCTCACTTACGTTATTAGCTTCCATGGTGACATGAATAAAAGCTAGTTAGTTTATCAGCGTTTTTATTTTATTTTTTTCCGATAGAGATCCCACAGCGGGTGGAAATTGTCATAAAGTTATTGATAAGGCGTGCCCATTTAGAGGAAAGATATGATTGGTCAGTTTTTCTGTCACTTGAAATTATGCTCCCATTAATTTACTATTACTTGGCCCTCTGTAATTTCATAGCTGGACCACCAATCACAGAGCTGCTAGGCGGAAACATTCAAATATGGAGAAAATGGGTGGCATTTATTAACCCATTCACTGATTTACATTCTTTATTGTCAGATTCCTTATTGTCAGATTTGAAGAGTTTTTTTTTCACCGAAACTGTACTTATTTTATTTAGATGATGATTGTAAAAGTATGAATGGCTTAAATAAAATTAGTAATATTTAAAAGTTTGTCATTTTAAAACATTTATTTTAAAATTGTAAATATTGTTTTTAAAATTGCTTAGGCCCTCTCTAAAGGTCCTGACGGTTCCCCTCTAAATATAGCAGATGCCTTGCGTATAGCGGGCCATAGAAACAGATGATAATTGGGCATCTACCTATATCTATGGTGTAGACGAGAACAAGTATACTACATTGAAATTTTCGTTTGGCGCGTTATTTGAGCAGACTTTGCTTTTCCGTTAAGCATGAAAGGTACATAAGTGGAACGCACATCCATAGAGCAGATTATTGAGCGGAGCGTCACACCGTGTAGTGACAGCCGCTACAGGGAGAGTGAAACCTGCACGCTGAACACCGCACACTACACTTAACAGTTATACAAAATACAGGCCATGCAAGTGCAATGAGCTGCAATGACTTCTCCATCTTGTTTTGCGATAATCCATGCCTTTATTGGCGTTTCGGCGGACCTTTGAGAGTGGACAACCGTAACATTGAGAGACGCAGAAGCGTTGAATGTTTGTTTCTAGGTTAATAGACAGTACAAAATAGAAATGCTACTCACGCAGGCAAACACCGAACGATTGTCATTGTGGAGCACATTGGTACCAAAGTATCTGACCCAGCCACTAACAAAAAAATTGTATGCATCCGTATACTTTTGTTCGCTTTCATCTGTTTTTTGTGTAGAAGGATGTCTGGAGGACAGGGTTGCTTATATCTACCACCTCGATGTGGCAGGCAAATATTTCAGTTCAGCAGAAAATTTGGTCCTCTTCATAATATAAGGATCCCGTACAACATATGTGGTGATTTTCTCTTTATATCTTTCTTTTGAAATAGTGTCTAAACCACTACAATACAGACTTTCCTCTATGTCTTCCATTCTGGGTTTTTTATTTCCTGCCCTCCATGTGAATTTCATGTGTCATTAGAATCACGTGATTGCAAACAAGGTATTGACCCTTCTCAAAAACCTGTTCTCCTTAGTTATTGTTGCTATGTCCGACAAGCCATGCCGTTCTCACACATCATTTTCCCACGCAGTAAAAAATATATTGCGGAGCAAAAGGAAACTGACAACATGCCGACAGACAAGACAGAGCAGGTTACTTCTGGTGTGAAACAAGGTCTCAGCTTTCAAATTTTGTCTTTTTTTTAATTCAAACAATAAATACTGTTTTGTGGCTCTTTAATGTGTTGTGACAGATCGCTGTAGCGCCTCGGTTCAAGCGGCACGTGAACGATAATCTCCTCCTTTACTAGTTATAGTAATAAATAAATATGAGTGAGCATCAGAAGGCATCGTGTTTCAACTGCTGAAAGACGTCAATACACACCATTTTTCAAGTTCAAGTCCACCAACGTTACTCTAATCTCCTGTCTGGTTTGTTTGTCAGACAAAAATGGCAGATTCTGCATTATGATTGGTCAGATCGCCTGTCAATGAGAGTTTCACATTATAAAAAGGGCCTGTATTTTGAATCGAGACCATGCTTCAGTGTCTCTGCAGACCTCTATTATTTCTTGGAGAAACGTTTGTCATAGAAGTTGAAGTTATATTCCATCCACAGTGTGGAAAGAACTCGGGAATATGGTAAAATGAACCTTTTGTTTTCTCCAGTGTCCTGATTATGAGTTTTTACAGATGACCAATATTATGCATAGTAAAGTCATGGTAGGCTAACTGTTTAAATTGCATTTGTTTGCTATATGTATTAATAACATAGCATATATGAGAGAATATGAAAAAATAAACTTGGACTTTCTCAGTGAAATTGCATATTTGATACATGAAAAATCTATTTGGATGGCTGTGTTAAACTGTCATTGACACTGAATGTACATTAAGCATAAAAAAAAAAAAAAACATGCAGTAATTGAAAAAAAATACAGAAATAATAAAACATACATTTTTGGGCGGAAGATTACAGATCCGCCCTCTTTTCCCCGGACATGTCCTCTTTTTGGACCTACAAAACTGCGTCCGGCCGGGATTTCTTAATGTCCAGGATTCGGCTGTTTTCTTAATCCCGCTGAATTTCTGACCATTGCCGCCTGCTCCCGCAACACGTGTTTCGCTCCCGCGATTTAGTCTCCACTCCTTTAAACATTCTAATATTGTATATAATTTTGGCGCATCAGGGAGCCGCTATCTGTATGCGGTGTATTTAAATATGTTTGAATGAGCGTTTGCATGGTTTACTTTCACTTTCGATTTCGCGATCACACGCACTCAGTGTAAAGGGAGCACATCTTAAGATCAGATATTTGTCAATGAGCTCAGGATCTGTTGAGCAGCAAATACTCAAGCATGGTCTGGCAGTCATCTCTCCTTATTCTCGACCTGTGATCAGTCAAATCTGACTCCTGCAGTTCTTGTTGGATGCAGGGTTGCCAAGTCTGCGTTTTTTCCACATAATTGGGCTACTTTTACTGTTGCCATGGGTTGATTTTCCCAAGTGGGTTAAAGGTTTGAAATATTGCATAAATTACATTTGACTAAAATGCTTGTATTGAAACATTTTGCATTCTACCTACACTCTAAAAAATGCTGGGTTAAATACAACCCAGCGCTGGGTAAAATATAGACGAACCCAGTGATTGGGTTGTTTAGAGCCAGCGGTTGGGTTACTACCCAGAAGGTTGGGTTAAACATTTAACCCAACTGTTGGTTGAAAACAACCCAGCATGTGTTCTGTCCAGTATTTACCCAGCACTGGGTTGTATTTAGACCAGCATTTTTTAGAGTGTATGATAAAACTTTCATGGGCTTTTACATTAACTGTTCCCTCCTGGTGGAATGACCTGCCCAACTCAATCCAAGCATCCGAGTCCTTAATATTTTAACGGCTGAAAACACATCTCTTTCATCTTCATTTGACCCTCTAACTCTAGCACTCTCTATTCTAATGCTAATTCTAATTTTATCTGCTGTTTTTAATTAAAAAACTTGACACTCTAACATTTGCACTCTCTATTTTATTTCTATTCTAACTACTTGTTTCATTTATAAAGAAAAAAGAGCCTCTAACACTAGCATTTTCTATTCTTTCTCTATTCTTTATACTTATTTTTTATTTATTTATTATAAATAATGACCTTCTAACACTAGCATAATCTATTCTTTTTCTGTTCTATTTACTTGTTTTATTTTTATTTAAAAATGACCCTCTAACACTAGCATTCCCTATTCTTTTTCTATTCTATCTACTTGTTTCCTTTTTATTTATTATAAAAACAAAATAAGCAAACAAACAAACAAAAAACCTTTCTACTTATACTGTTAGGCGAAGCCCCGCCCATGTCCCAGCCCACGAACCCTGCCCCCTACTGTCCTCTTTTTGGAAAACTAAAATATGGTCACCCTATATAACACCATTTATACAAACTTTGTAAATTACACATCATGTCTTACATTTTTACTGAGAGTAAAGGAATTTGTGGCATGTACTTTGAGGCAAATCATCTGATTTTAGATACAATCAAGTGTAAAAAATCCAATATAAAGTAAGTAAACAGAGCAAACATCTGTGGTTGGATTTCTGTTTTGTATAGATAGCTACATGACAACTACATGCAGCCACTATATGTAAACCTCAAATAACATGTTAAAATTGAAATTACATAAATTAAACAAACAATAATACAATGTAGCATTAATTGCTACAAATCTGGTGTGTATATTGTACATTGTTAAAATTTAAGCATGTTTTACCCCATGAACTTATGCAGCATTTATGCTTGAACTGAAAACTGAAAAGGTCTCTAATGACCTTTAGCGATTATAGGAAATATTATAGTTTTTTTGGTATTCATGCTGTATGCCACAAGAGAATGTTCTTCAGTGATCTTTACTTTGGATTCATTTGCCATGAAAGAACTGTGTGCCGCATAACTCAGAATGTCTTCACTCTACAATAATGAGGAAAAAGAAACAAAGATCAGAGAATAAAATGTCACATAAATGTAAAGTTGAGTCTTAAGAAGGCACTTAAGCATAGTCATTTGCGCTTTTTAAGACTGACCGTCTAGTTCTAATTAATAATTATATAATTTGAACCTTTTGAAATCGCAAGCATAATAGTAAGAACTTACTTGACTCTCTTGAGATTTGTGGATTGTGGGTGAATGAAACAAAACATCATTAAAAAGTGATCAAATATATATATATATATATATATATATATATATATATATATATATATATGCATATGCATTTTTATAAACATATATAAATACGTGTTTATGAAAATATGTGTTATCAGTATGAGTGACAAAAAGAAACCTTACTTTTATTTGGAACCTGACATAGTTTTATGGCCAGAAAAACAGCTAAAGTCAAAAACATGACGTTTAAAACTCCAAGAACAATAAGCTTTGGATTCACATTGTCACTCTCTGAAATGACCAAAAATTCTAATAAAAGTGCTAATAGTAAATCAGTTCATTGGTATTATTTCTCTAAAATTTAGTTTAGTTCCTTTTCCAAACAGTATCTCTCCACATGTGGCTGCAGCGCAGTAGTAAATCCCAGCACCAGAGTGACTGATGTTGCTCTTGAAGAGATTGTAGACACAGCTCTGTGTTTGAGTCTCAGTGCTGTTCTCACACCATTTCTCTCTCCTTTGGTGTAAAGCACTCCTTGAGATTCTCCTGAGCTTTTTCTGAACCAGCAGACACTGTGTTCTCCTGCACAACTCTCAGTGAAGATGCTGCACTGCAAACTCACAGAATCCCCTGGATGAAGCGTGTGTAAGTAACATATGTGACCCTGGACCACAAAACCAGTCATAAGTGTCAATTTTTCAAAATTGAGATTTATAAATCATCTGAAAGCTGAATAAATAAGCTTTCCATTGATGTATGGTTTGTTAGGATAGGACAATATTTGGCAGGGTGTATTTGAAAATCTGGAATCTGAGGGTGCAAAAAAATCTAAATATTGAGAAAATCGCCTTTAAAGTTGTCCAAATTAAGTTCTTAGCAATGCACATTAGTAATCAAAAATTAAGTTTTGATATATTTACGGTAGGAAATTTACAAAATATCTTCATGGAACATGATCTTTACTTAATATCCTAATGATTTTTGACATAAAAGAAAAATGGATAATTTTGACCCATACATGTCACAGAACGGCCAGGCTCTCCCCCCAGTCAATTGCCACGATCCACATCGCCTGATTACTAACCATGCGCACCTGCACCTCATCACCGCTGTCATCAAGACCTGTATAAGAGCACACACCACAGCCAGCACCATTGTCTGATCTCGTTGCTACTACCTGGACCCCTCTCCTGCTATCATCGCATGTTGAGTGTTACCTCTGAATCCTTACCTGTATATACTTACCTCCTGTTACCCTCCTCGTTGTCTCCTGTATGTTCAGATCGTCCTCCGCTGTGGATTGTGTCTCCTGTGCTCCAGTGCTCCCTGTCTGTTCTGCTCCTCACTCCTGTGGATTACAAACCCCAGTCAGAGTCTCATTACCATATCCATCGAACTACTACAAGACAATACTCACCTCAAGAACCATTCTGCACTGCTCCTGTTCAACAAACCTGTTAATAAACTCACTGTGTTTTCACTCACCTCTGTGTCCGACTGCATCCGTAACAATACAATGTATTTTTGACTATTGCTAAAAATATATCCCGGTGACTTAAGACTGGTTTTGTGGTCCAGGGTCACATACGTCTATAAGTAATAGAGGTGTATCAATAAACTGTCTATACCATGTTTCTTTCTATCTCAGCGTCAGACAAATGAGACACATACAGTGCCTTGCGAAAGTATTCATACCCCTTAATTTTTTTCACGTTTTATGTTGCTGCCTTATGTTAAACTGCTTTAAATAATTTTTTTCCCACATCAATCTACACTCCATACACCATAATGGTAAAGCAAAAAACAAGTTTTTAACATCTTTGCAAATTTATTAAAAATAAAAAACTTAAATGATTCCATTGCATAAGTATTCATACCCTTATCTGGGACAGTTGGTAGGTGTTACTAGACTTTGAGTGAAGGTAACCTGTGGCAAATTCAATTGAATGGGTATGATTTGGAAAGGCACATACGTCTTAATAAAAGGTCCAACAGCTGATAATGCATATCAGAGCAAAAACCAAGCCCTGAGGTCAAAAGAACTGCCTATAGAGCTCAGAAACAGGCTTCCGTCAAGCCACACATCTGGGGAAGAGTTCAGAAAAAATTCTGCTTCATTGAAGGGTCACAGAAGCATGTAGTCTCCGTTACCCTTAATGGAAGAAGTTTGAAACAACCAGGACTCTTCTTAGAGCTGGCCTCCTGACCAAACTGAGCAATTGATGGAGAAGGGCTTTGGTTAAAGTAGTGACCAAGAACCTGATGGTCACTCTAGTTGAGCTCCATGATCATATGTGGAGATAGGAGAAATCTACAGAAGGACAAACATCACTGCAACACTCCACTGATCTGGGCTTTATGGCGGTGTGGCCAAACTCAATCCTCTCCTCAGTGAAGACAAAAGAAAACACGCTTGGAATTTACAAAAAAGCACCTAAAGGACCCTCATTCTGTGAGAAACAAGATTCTCTGGTCTGATGAACCTCAATTCTAAGCATCATGTTTGAGGGAAACCAGCTCTGCTCATTACCTGCAGAGTACCAAAAGTAAAGTGTGCTGGTAGCAGCCTCATGCTGTGGGACTGTTTTTCAGCGGCAGGGACTGAGGGACTCATCAGAGTAGAAGAAAAGCTCAATGCACCAAAATATTGAGATAGCCTTAATGAAAACCCAATCCAGAGCATTCAGAACCTCAGACTGGTCAGAAGGTTCACCTTCCAACTGGACAATGAACCTAAACACACAGCAAGAGTGGCTTATAGGCAACTCTGTGAATGTCCTTGAGTGGCCCAGCCACAGCCTGGGATTAAACCCAGTCAAATATTTCTGGAGAAACCTGAATGTGCATCTGTCCCCATCCAACCTGATAGACCTTGAGAGGTGAAGAGGTGAGGAGAAGAATGGCAGGTAATTGCCAAATGCTGATGAGAAAAGCTTGTCACATCAAACAAAAAAAGACTTGAGACTGTAAAGGTGCTTCAGCTAAATATTGAGTTAAGGGTATGAATACTTATGCAATGTACTTATTTCAGTTTTTTATTTTTAATACATTTACGAAGTTGTGACAATTCTGTTTTTGCTTTGTCAATATGATGTATGGAGTGTGGATTGATGTGGAAAAAATACCTAATTTAGAGCGGTTTAACATAAGGCAGCAACATAACAAAACACGAAAAAAATTATGGGGTATGAATACTTTCGCAGGGCACTGTATGCACTTCTGTCTTATTTATTCAGTGCTCTAAGAGTTGATTGGTCACTTTGAGAAAGGGTTTGCACTGAGCTGAAATCTGTGACAGTAGCCAATCAGCTCATGTCATGGTGGAGTTTGCAATGATACATATTTGTTTTATGTTTAAAAAGTCAATATCAGCAAATTTACTGAAAATCACAAACAAAGGCTGCAAGACTATCAAGAATATATGTGTGTATATATATATATATATATATATATATATATATATATATATATATATATATATATATATATTTAACTTCAATTTTTTTTTTTTTTTTTTTTTTTACAAAGTCTGCTTTTAGAAGTTAAGGGAATATGACATTGCTGTTGTTGTTACATATTAACGTTGGTGGATGGATGAGATCTGAGTGTTAGTAAGTATGTCACTGTGTAGTTTTCACTTTCTGTTTTCACACCTCTTGCTGCATCGAAATCACAACATGTTAAAACCCAGCTAACCATTACCAAAAAAAAAAAGTGTTATGTACTATAGACATGCAAAAATGAACTCTCTCTGTTAATGCTTGATTATTTGGTTTGTATCATGAAAACTCTTCTCTGTTCTATGTAATAACAACAACAACAGAATGCAACAATACTGGCCTGATGTAGCAGATCATTTCTTTGGTGCAGTAGCAGTGGACAAGATACATTTTATTAGTTTTTAAATTATTATTAAAAATACATGTCTCTCTTGTCTTCATACATTTCATACATTGATTCATTAACCATGAGAACCAGTGCTGTGTGCTTTTGTTCAGGCCTTAACAACATTAAAGTCAGAAGTTTATGGGACACAGATTTGTAATTTCAGCACCAAGGACAGAGACATAATGAGTAATTTTACACTGCAATACAACATTTAGAAATAAAGCTTAGAAATAAATATTCGTTCAGAAGTGCAGCACTTTAATAATAATAATAATAATAATAATAATAATAATAATAATAATAATAATAAACATTCAAATTAAACATCTTTGACAAATTTTCCACAAAGCAGTGAACCGGGATGGCTATGAAACATACAATGTTTCATAAACATTTTATATGCCACATTTGAATAGATATTTACACTCTACAATTTATCAACTGGCTCATTTAAAGAGACTAAAATATTTTACAGTTATTGCTTGAATTGAAGTTGCAAAGTCAATGTTTCGATTAGTGGTATACAGTAGGTCTCACTAAAACAGATGATTTTTGGCCTTGTTTATGCCACTATCAAACCTTAAACCCCTTGGCCTTGTTTATGCCACTATCAAACCTTAAACCACAGACTCAGACTATGATCGTATGAGGAGAGGATGTGACTGTTGCTGTCACTGAAATTGCATAATTTCCTGTTAAATGAGAGACTGCTTATTGTAGAGTGTAATGTATTGAGGTGAATGTCAGCAGATACATTTTCAGTTTTTGAAGCATATATATATATATATATATATATATATATATATATATATAAATGTTTTTTTTTTCTGTTTGCATCCACATGTATGAATGAAACATACACAACATGGCTGAAGCCATTTCCTACCCAGACTGGCCTCTGTCTGTTTTTTTTTTTTGTTTTTTTTCTTTTTGCACCACACATTGAATTGAAACCACAGAAACAACTTCGAACCAGGTAATCTCTAAACTTTGCTTTCCTTTGACAGAAAAAATGATAAAATAAAATAAAATAAAAAAATAAAATATAGTTTAGTTATGACAAAAGTATGAGGTAAAATATCTAATCTTACAAACAAAAATACTGATCCATTAAATGTCTTAACATGTCATCACCTTTACTCTGTTATTGTGGGTTTAATTATTTATTACAGTGTTATTTTATTTTTTATTTTTTTTGTGGATTGAAGTTTAAATTCAGTTAAGAGGTGAAAGAGGTGTGAGAGAACATTGGTTTAACCCATGTTAACATTAGAACATTAGAATAGAAGACAAAATAAAGCCCAGGATATAAATAATAACTTTCAAAACAAAAGAACTCTGAGGATATATATCCATAAGAGATTTTGTTCCAGACACCAAGCAACTCATAATTGTTTTGTTGTGATAATAATAAAATGCAGTATACTGTTTGAAAATTTAGATAAAATACACTATAGGCCTTGTTAGTGTTTTACTAACTCCTAGAGGGGTCACTTATGTGTTTGGTTTAGTTTCCCGTGTGCATTAAAATATACTCTTAAGAGTTAAATTTAATTTTTCATCTATTAAGAAATGGCACCATTATATTGTTATATATACTGTACATATTTATTTGCTGTCTAACACTAGCTTCCTTTTTTATTCTACCTACTTGTTTTCTTTATAAAAAAAAAAAAGAAGGAAAAAAAAAAAAAAAGACTTGCTACGTGTAGTGCGTTAGGCTAACCGAGACTCGTCATAGCGCTTGTATATTGTTTTGTTTTGTTTTGTTTTTTTGTTGGTTTTGATTGCTTCTATTGTCCTCATTTGTAAGTCGCTTTGGATAAAAGTGTCTGCTAAATAACTAAATGTAAATGTCTTGATGTCCTGACATCTGTTAAGACAAATTAGATACACTAGGTTTTCTTTTTTATTATTTTTATTTAAAAATCACTATTCAGCATGAGACAAAGCATTCAAATTATATTTCTAAGAACAAAACATTAATATTTCAGTATAAAAGCATTTTTTGTTTACATTTATAACTTGCATATAATCATGATCATGATTAATATAAAATGGGAAAATAACAAAGCCTCCCAGTATTAGAAAACATTATTAAAAATGTTTTAGGTTTTATACAGCACAACTTAAGCTCTCTCAGCAACATTTGACTTGATACTGATTTGCACAGTCAGGCTTCCATTGTACATGTATTATTGTTAATTCATGTCTTATTTTTTATACAAACTATGGGATGTGTTAGGATTATTTATTTATTTATTTATTTATGCATTCCAAAAAAAAACAAAAAAACAATAGCTTGGAAGAAATGGCCTCACAAATTTTATTCTTTCAGCCATTCCAGTTGTTAGAAATGCCAGGCGCTGGATTATAAGATATCAAGGGCAGCAAAAGAAACATATGTGTCATTTAAAATCTGACCAATTGAAGGCATGTTACAAAAACTTTGGATTCAGTTTTGCTCTTTTACCTCTCTACTGCCTAGGAAGATTTTTTTCACAGTTAATGGCAAAATAAGGCTGTAAGTACTGCTATGGACATTTAGAATATAGGAGTTAACAGAGCATACATTTTAATCCCCATACTGATGAGGTGAAAGTCAAATTTCTCTTGTCTCACTTGTCATGTACCAGTTTTATTCCAAGATCCTTCTAAATGTTAAAGACGCTTGCAAAACATTGTATAATTGACAGTTGTGGTGACATCAGCCTGAAACAGAACCACAGTTACAATGCTACATTGTTTGAATATTTTGATTATGGACATACTGATTAATTGGAATATAAATTGGAAAAATTAAAGTAATTAAAATTTTATGCAGTCATTAAGCATTTTCATGTTATATTGGCATAACATTAAGCTGAGTCTGAAAGCAAAAGATAAAGCAGGGCTTACCATTGATTTATCCAGTACAATGTGGGGGATTCTGTCTTAAATGAACAATTAGAATTCATATGTTACAACTGTGCTGAAATGGATAGACACTAATTTGACTCTTATGACTTAGAGGGGAATAAAGCATGTAAATCTTACCTTTCTGCTGGTCCTTATGCAACTGTGCACCCAAAATTATGATCACAATCACAGAAAAACAGTTTGAACATGCTAAAACTATGGCAATTGTGCTCCATGGTGTTTCTGTAGATATGAAAAAGACAACATCATATTTCAAAGTTATTAGTGATGCAACTGTGTTTATTTTGGTAGCAAATTTAATGGATACCTAGCCTTGGCACATCAGGTTTTCTTGCATCTCCAAACAGTATCTCTACACATGCAACCACAGCGCAGTAGTAAATCCCAGCATCAGAGAGACTGAGGTTCCTCTTGGGCAAGTTGTAGATACATTTGTGTGCAGTAGAGTTCACATCAGAGCTCCTCTCACATTGAGCGTTCCTGCGCTCCTGAGTGAATATAATTCCTGGAGGAGATTCTCCAGATTCACGTCTGAACCAGTAGACGTTGTGTTCTCCTGCACAGCTCTGAGTGAGGACAGTGCACTGCAGCGCCACTGCAGAGTCTTCTGGAGGCACTGGATCTATCACAGCTCTCTCATGGTCAGACTGCATGTTCACTTCTCTGCCTAAAAAGAAAATAAACAACAATGACATGATGGTAATTTGACCAGATACAATGTACTACATGTGTCACAGTAATATTTAAGTGAACATTCTGCTTACCTTTAACAATGAGATCAGTGGCTTCCTCAAATATGAACTGATATATATATTTAACACAATAGTATGTTGCAGTGTCTGATTCTTTTGCATTTGTGATGCTCAGATTAAAACTGCTACCATCTTGTGCTACAAAAAAGCGATTATGTTTGTCAAAGCCATTTTCAAACACAACATCTAAACCTTGATATGATGAAACGATTTGAAGGGGTTTCTCTCCAGCTTTTTGTTTGACCCAAACAACAGTGTTTCTTATATTTCGCTGCAAAATACAGGTGAAGTTAACACTGTCTCCAGCTTGAACAATCTTCAGATGATTCTGAGACACAGTGTCTGAATTATCCGCTCTGCCTAGAAATTAAATGAGTAAGAAAAGAATTAGTATTGTTTTTTTTGTTTGTTTTTTTCGTTTAAGCACATTTAAAGCAAGTATGATATCTAGCTTTTTTTATTTATTTAGTCTAAGCGCAGGTTTGAGATTAACAGAATATAAAATAGTAACTTACACTTGAAAAGGTAAAGCAGTAGTATAAAAAAATGTGGAATCATTTTGTCACACCAACTCCAAACAGGTTAAATCATCTAGAGGGAAATAAAATAAAATAAATAATTATTATTATATTATATGCATTATTAGAGAATTATGCGATTCTAGTTCTAGTTAATTCTCACAGTACTAAACAATATATATGACCATATTATTTTAATTTTATTATTTACACTATTTTACACATTTTGTAAAACAAAGCAAGATTTATGTGCATACTGTATGTGTTTGTGATCATCCTCAGAACAAATATAATCCAAAATTTATTTATTTTTTTTAACCTCTAGTTCCACTTTTTTATTAATGAAAGATCACATTGTTGTGTCATGTAGAAACAGCGATGCTTACCTCAATAAATCATCTTTTCTTCTTCTTTGTACTGGTTGACTGAATGAATTATCTTTCACCTATATATATTAACAGAGCTGGATTTATTGATTACAGTAAATGAAAAGATTGGATTCAGTTGTAAAAAAAGAAAAGAAACAAGGACAAGCAATGTGCAACTAAACTAAACTAAAGTTGCAGTATAACTGTGGCATGAACTACATGAAAGACATGCACAACATGATCTCTTTATTATGAAACTGACCTACTCAAAAGATTGACGCCCCACTACGAGTGCCTCTGAAGCGTGAAAAAATAGAAGAAAAAAACACACCACATGTAACACAAGCAGTCCTTTTATCAAAAGCACACAAACAAACCTTTTAATGGTATTTATATGTTTGAGTCCATTTGACAGACTGACGACTGTTAAAATTATTGTGCTTTTTTATATATAAAAATTAGTATACATGGTGGTAGAAGTAGTAGTAGTAAAAACAGCTGCAGTGGGGTTTCTAATACAACATACTGTACATCTTTCTCTTTTCTATCTGCAGAAATCCATTTAAAAATTATTTTTCCAATTTTGGAAACTAAATACTGGATTTTTCTTATATTGTCTGAAAAAACAGAAATGCAAAATAATGTTTGCTATGACTTCTTATGTGTGTCTGTTGTAGTGTACTGTGAATAGTTAACTTCCACCTTCTATACACAGAAATGTGAACAAGAAACAAGAGGGGAAGATTTTCTGTGACTAATCAATTAAATTTTGACCTGTTCTCATATAAAGCTCTATTATGGCTATAAGACTTGCAGTACAGAGCCTAAAGCTTATGGACTATTTAATATATATATATATATATATATATATATATATATATGGCACTTAACAGCAATTAGCATGTACACATTAGTACATTAAGACTTAATATAAATATGAAAGAGAAAAATGTAAATATGTCTAATTTCAAACAATATTTCAAAACAAAGTTCAAATTTCTGAATGAAATGCAGGTTGTGCTTGCTCTTTCAAAAATGGGGTTGTTTTGAATATTAACTGGTTTAATGTTGTAAAATTCCTTTAGGTGAAGTCTGATCTAAGGAGACACATTGAACTTTAAACTTTTCATAGTTTTTGAAAGATACCTTGAGACCACTAACTTGGTTGAGACAGTAAGCACAAACTAACAATGTGAAAAATGCACATTTCCTGAGTTTAAGCTGCAGGTGGTTGTGGTGGTGGAGGCCCCATCAAGTGTTTTTACACTGGGGCCCAAACAACCCTAGTTATGCAGTGGCATACACTGGGCTTTAAGCCATTAATACCACAACGAACAGACTCCTCCGCAAAGTCAGTGTATGCCCATGTAAGCACATGTGACCCCAACTAGAGCACCAGTCAGAAGAGAAAAGACAAAGTACATCATTTCCTGTATGAGTGACTGACAGGAAGAAGCTGCTCAGTACAGAACAAGAACTGCTGTGGTGAACATCAGCGGAGAAACATTTAACTTTAGACATAACTGTCAGCACTGAATACATTGAAATTCTGAAGCATTCTAAATTGAAAATTAGTTTATATAATATATATAGATAAGGTATATGTTATATACATGTACTATTTTTTTCAAATGTTAGATTAATATAAATGATTTTGAACTGACAAAGAATTCTCCAAATATGTATATGTAGAGGGTACACTGTAACTATTTTACTTGCAAGAATTTGCCTATTAATTAAAAAACCCACTATGTTTAGTTTGTGGGCTCAGATGTTTTTGTGCACCTTTGTGTTTCTTTACGTGTATGTTTGCATGCATGATTGTGCACAGTGTGGTTTGAAGATTTTCCAACCACAAGACTAACCCACTGATGTGTTTCACACCTCTCTCTGTATCAAAAAAACACACATGCATCTTTCTCAAATGGTAATTACTTTACCTTGCATTAGTAAAGGATTAAATTACCTTATCGATAATTACTGCTGGGTGACAAAAACATTGTATAAATAGTAACAGTTTATTTTAACACTACAAACACCTTATGTGCTCAGCTTGGCTTGCAAGTTACAATGCATGCATTTAACAGGACACAAATCAAAGTTATTTTCCATTTTACTATACTGTATATTTAAATGAACATGCTTTATTAACCTTATTCAAATAATATAAATATTGAATATAATATAAATATAAAATATAAGCATTTTTATTTAGGAAAAAGCAAGCATTAAAATAAAACAATAAAAGGAAATGGCGTAAACCTTAAATTATTTAGTTTTTAGTTGTGGTCAAAGGGGACTAGTCCATAAGAGACATTCCTTTAAAATACTCTCTTAAACCTGAGAGTAAGCATAGAATTTTAACATTAGGATTTAACATTTTAGCATGAATGTGAGATTTTCGAATACCTTTAGTTTGTTGTAGTACAGGCCTCACAGCCTCATATTTTGGTCTTATGAGTTTAGCCACAGGTGTCCACTAGAGGGGCATCGTGAGCCATTTATCAAATATATTGGGCAGAATCACTTTTTGTAACTCACTTTAAAAACATGATGCAGACTAAAGCTATCCCAGATATGACTAATTATTTATTTATGTAAGTTGATAATTATCTATTTTGTTTTTGATTAATGGACCACAAGGGTATGTAGCACCCTATAGGTCAATAAACATTTTTCTTGAACATTCTGTTTAATGTTCCTGTGAAAATATTGCTATGCTACATTCTAGACACATGAGAAGTATATATTGACTTAATTCATGTTGTTGTCATGACTAAATGTTATCAGTATGTGTCTGTAGTACAGTGTAGTCTAACTACCTTATTAAAGCAGGAGTCTGCATGACTAGAAAATAATGCAAAAATGGTCACAATTGTCACATTTCAGTACCACGGACAGGGATATATCGCTTCTCAACTTCAGACTTTTCAACAAATCGGTCAATCTAAAATTGATATGCTGTATGTTATCATGTGCTGATCAGACTCCTCTATTAGTAAAAAAAATCCAGTAAAACATGTTGATGTAGAAATCCAACAAACAAGGGTCCATAAGGGTCGCTTAAAATTACATGTCAATCAGTTCAGTTTATTTGAGAGAATAATTTAACTTACACTGAATTTTTGTAAATTTTTTATTTATTTATTTTTTTGTCTACAAACAGTTTTCACTGAATTCAGGAAATTGCTAGTAAATTTCAGAATTAATTTCAAAGAAACATCAAGTAACACACTGCATTAAATGTGAAACTGTAAATGTAAATGTGAATATTGCATTAAATTAAATGTGTTGAAGTAGAAAATTGAAATAGTATTTTACTACTATAGTACTCCAATAATCTTTGTTTTATTTACAACTTCAAAAAAACAAACAAAAAACCCCCATAACAAAACAAAACAAAACAAAACATGTTTTTACAATGCAGGTCATTTAGTTGAGTGTAATTAAGAGATTAAAATGTCTGTTGGTTTTTATCAATTTAAACACTTTTTTTGTGAACAACAGAGAATTATTTATATATTTATTTATTTATTTATAGCAAAATTTCTCATGTGCATATATTGAATTATCTTGTATGTTTTTCTCTGGGTCTTCTAGGGGCGCAGGACCTTTGCTGAAAGCTCAAAGCAGCATAATTCAAAGCATCCTTGTCTTCATCCTAAAACAATTATGTTTCAGTCAATTATATGTTCAGTCAAATATATTGCCTAACTCTGGGCATTTATATTGAATTACATAGGGAACATATTGTATTAAAACACATGAAATATTAAACTGCTTACCATTAAGTGACCAATCTGAATATTCTGAGTCCCATCTTGAAAAACAATAAGAAATGGAACTGCACTGTCATTGAAGAATGTTGATTTGCTTATATATTAAAGAAATTTTATGCACCAATTCCTACCTTTTCGTCGCTGCTTGTACAACTGCGTGCACAGAAATATGATCACAATCGCTGATAAACAGTTTAAAGTTCCCAAAACCAGGGCAATTATACTGCAAGGTGTCTGAAAACCTTAATTAAAAATTAAGGTAATTTAAAAAGTTAGCAATAAATCTATGAACAAACAGAGAAAACTATGTAATTTAAATGGGCACCTGGCAAGATAGGTTTTCTTGCATCTCCAAACAGTATCTCTCCACATGCGGCCACAGCGCAGTAGTAAATCCCAGCATCAGAGAGACTGAGGTTCCTCTTGGGCAAGTTGTAGATACATTTGTGTGCAGTAGAGTTCACATCAGAGCTCCTCTCACATTGAGCGTTCCTGCGCTCCTGAGTGAATATAATTCCTGGAGGAGATTCTCCAGATTCACGTCTGAACCAGTAGACGTTGTGTTCTCCTGCACAGCTCTGAGTGAGGACAGTGCACTGCAGCGCCACTGCAGAGTCTTCTGGAGGCACTGGATCTATCACAGCTCTCTCATGGTCAGACTGCATGTTCACTTCTCTGCCTAAAAAGAAAATAAACTACAATTACATGATGGTAATTTGACCAGACACAATGTACTACATGTGTCACAGTAATATTTAAGTGAACATTCTGCTTACCTTTAACAATGAGATCAGTGGCTGCCTCAAATATGAGCTGATATATATATTTAACACAATAGTATGTTGCAGTGTCTGATTCTTTTGCATTTGTGATGCTCAGATTAAAACTGCTACCATCTTGTGCTACAAAAAAGCGATTATGTTTGTCAAAGCCATTTTCAAACACAACATCTAAACCTTGATATGATGAAACGATTTGAAGGGGTTTCTCTCCAGCTTTTTGTTTGACCCAAACAACAGTGTTTCTTATATCTCGTTGCAAAATACAGGTGAAGTTAACACTGTCTCCAGTTTGAACAATCTTCAGATGATTCTGAGCCACGACATCTGTATTTTCTGAGCTGCCTAGAAAAATTCAAAATGAAATATTATGGATGAGAAAATGGTTAGCATTGCTTGCTGTAGAATTACTTTATTGTGCAGCACAAAGATATAATTACTTACATTTTGAAAGGTAAAACAAAAGGATGAAAAAATGATTGATCATTTTTAGGAGATAGTTCTAAACCGGTTGATTCAGAATCTCAAGTGAATCATCTAGAAAATTAACAATGGTAAAAATAAAGAATAAATGGACATTATTAGTTGCTCATACCCAAGCTAGCTTTATACTTGTAAAAAAATGTTTTTGATGTTATTAATTTTTTAGGTTACCTGACAAGACAGTTTTACATTGTGTGGTTTAGAAACATTTTTTAAAACATACATTTTATTGCATGACCACATGTCATTCATGGATATGTGGTAATTTTTTTTGCTTTGGAAAGCTGGTTAAAAAACTGAAAATATTTATATCCATAAGTAAATAACCAAAAAGAGAGAGGAAAAAAACAGGCACTGTTTTAAATCTGTACTTACAGACTACATTTAAGAACAAGGTTGGTTTTCTTGTAGATTCTATGACAGGTTTATCTTCCTTCTCAGCACAGTCCAAAAGAGGAAGACACACAGAGACTCACCTTTATATACTGTACCTCCCTGAATGAAAGAAAAGCACCTTTACATGATCCTATTGGCTGATTCACCATAATGTTCATCTTAATGCTGTGTTCATGGTCATAGCAACAGCAAAACTAAAATTCTCTAGTAGACTGACACATTTGCACCTGAATGCAATATAAATGAAATATCTACTAATAGGACAAATATTTATTGACACAAATTAATTTATTAAAACTCCTAATTAGTTATGTTGATTTAAACATCTGCATGGCATATATTATCACCCCAATGATATTGGAAACAGATGTTTGTTTGTTGCTTATCGTCAGAAAAGGCTGTATCTGTAACATTGACAAGTTCTGTAAGGTGGAAACTTTTTTTTTTTTTTTTACAGCATTTGGCTGTGAACACAACTTAAGTTATGTTTTCTTCCTTCCTGCTTTCACACTTTGACCGCAGCTAGACGATCCTGCACAACTGTTATGCAACAACAGAAATTCATGACCAGAACTGAGGCCGATACCAGTGTAAAACCTTGACCTTGAAAACCTAAAAGTGGTTTGTCTGTGCTTCTCTGTGTTTAGCATCATAATATGTTGCACAGAATTATATTTAATCAAAGTAAATAAAGCATTTGGACAATGAGGTCACTTAATTATGAAGCAAATAATATGATAATATAAATAGACAAAAATAATCTACATTATTTATTATTTGGCATTATTATTCTGCCTCTCAGTTCATTATTATTAACTGCTAAAACCTGTTAGTTATTTATGTCAGGTAGGTACTATGACTCACTGTTTATCTGTTTAGTATTGAAGCATCTTCTACATAATTACATGTGAAATGTAAGTACTATTATTTTTTTTGTTTGTTTTTTGTGGCAATTGTTTAACTCACTGTTTAATTAGTGTTAGAAAAACTAACAGCGCATGTAATGGAAAAGAGCAGTGAAATTCATTTCCACTCAGAATGGTGTTTGTGGGCTGTGAATGAATGTGGGAGGTAAAAATAGAGCACGGTGGCTAAAAGTACTAAAATATATAGGTCACATGAGCTGCCCGATAAATAAATCATATTGAATTATGCACTCATTTATAGACACCTTTGCTTATGTAATTTACACCATGTGGAATAACTGTATATTGTCCTAAAACCATTTATTAGAGAGAAATACTTATAATATTTAATTAGTTACATTGAACAACTTCACCCTTTTATTACATTAAGATGTCTTTTCTTTTTTTTTCTTTTTTTTTTGTTGCCAACTGTACAGCAGGTCTAACAAACTTATTTTAATGTCCACAGGATAGTTTTACCCCATTTTTCCACCAGAGGGAGTTAATCTGTGACCATTTTTTGAAAGTACATATTCTTAAGTCAGCAGTCAAATACAACAAAATTTAGAACAATCATAACAAAAACATACATTTTCTAGACATTATCTACTGAGTAAATTGCAATTTAACCATTACTCTTTTTTTCAGGTAAAAAGACTGACAATATAGTTTTTAAAATGGCAGAAGACAATTATACAGATAGGTCCATTTATATTTGGACACTGACAAAATTTTCATAATTTTGGCTGTGTATGCCACTAGGATAGAATTAAAATTAAACAATCAAGATGAAATTGAAGTGCAGACTTTCAGCTTTAATTCAAAGGGCTGAACAAAAACAAAACATAAACTGCTTAGGAATTACAAGCATTGTTATACACAGTCCCCTGTTTTCAGGGACTCAAATTTAATTGGACAAATAAATATAAACATAAATAAAATGTTCATTTTTAATATTTTGTTGAGAATCCTTTGCAGGCAATGACTGCCTTAAGTCTGGAACTCATGGACATCACCAAAGACTGGGTTTCCTCCTTTGTGACGCTTTGCCAGGCCTTTGCTGCAGCTGACTTCAGCTATTGTTTGTTTGTGAATCTTTCTGCCTTTAGTTTTGTCTTTAGTAAGAGGAATGCATGCTCAGTCGGGTTGAGATCAGGAGATTGACTTGGCCATTGCAGAATATTCCACTTTTTTTAACCTTCAAAAACTCCTGGATTATTTTTGCTGTATGTTTTGGGTCATTGTCCATTTGTACTATGAATCGCCGCCCAATCAACTTTGCTGCATTTGACTGAATCTGGCGAGTGAGTATATCCCTGTACACTTAAGAATTCATCCGGCTGCTTCTGTCTTCTGTCACGTCATCACTAAACACCAGTGACCCAGTGCCACTGGAAGCCATGCATGCTCATGCCATCACACTGCTCCATCATGTTTCACAGATGATGTTGTATGCTTTGGATCATGAGCTTTGTAAAGTTACGGTTGAACCACTGATGTCACATGGATTATTTTACAGATCTCCTTGCTATGTTTCTGAGCCTTGATCGTGTAAGGATCAGAGAGCTCTCGGAATGCATCAAAAATATCTTAATTTGTGTTCCGAAGATGAATGAAGGTCTTACTGGTTTGAAACGACATGAGGGTGAGTAATTAATGACAGAATTTTCATTTTTGGGTGAACTATCCCTTAAAAGGGCTGTAATTCCTTAAACGTTCCTCCAATTTTGATGAGTACACCCTCAAATTAAAGCTCAGTGTGCACTTTAAAGCTCATATGCATTATATAACTGTAACTTGAATGTGTTTTGGTCAACAGCTAAAATAACAAAAATTGTGCCTGTGTCCAAATATACATGGACCTAACTGTATATTTTCTTTAGTTATCTATGCTGTGTCCAAAAAAAAAAAAGATTACTTTGAACCATGGGCATGGGTCAAAGGTCAAGATGAGCTATTAATACAGTCTGTTACTGAATTAATAATTATATTGCACATGGGAAATGCACATGCTTGTCACAATCTAAAAACAACGTACATGAACAGTCTATTAATGGACTTAGTCATATCTGTTAACAAGCTTGTCATCAATTTCTGGATAGATTCAGTATTTAATGAAGTCATGCTGCTATATTACAAAAGCAGTATGACTCAAGAATGTTATTTCAGTACCACGGACAGTGATTTAACACAATTTCTGCACATTTTGTTACTATAACTTGTCACTTGCAAAGATTTCACTTACACTTTAGACCTTGTCAATATAACAGAAATAATATATACCACATGTGTATACATTTATGTATACGTATACAGCAATTCAGGTAATGGTCAAACATTCAGTAAAAGCAAACACTGATGCTCTAACTTAAAACGTGAGGTTTAGAAAAAATGATCACAGGTACTGCGTAGGCTAAAAGTTCAGTTCTACAGAGTAACTGGATTTGTGTCATAATAGTTTACCTCTGAGTGGCATACTAAGGAAAACCAAACATTGCATTCACTAATGCAACAAGAACTACCAAACATTATTTAATGAACACATTTATGATCAAATGATATAAATAAAAAAATCAATAATGATTAAGGTTTAGTTCATTTAATTAAACATTCATCATTGTAAGTTCACAGCTTGTAAAATCTGGTGGTCTTTAGAACACAATTTTATCTTCTAAATTTGTGGCTTCTAAACATAAACCTGAATACTAACTTCTCAACTTAAGTAAATTTTATTGATATCTCACATGTGCATATATTGAATTGTCTTGCGAGTTTCTTTCTCTGGGTCTTCTAGAGGTTGAGGGCTTTTGTTGAAGGCTCAAAGCTGCATAATTCAAAGCATCTGCGTCATTAGCCTGTGGTAGAATGGTATTTATGAGACATTCAATTTCATATATTGCTTAAAAACATACAATTTAGCAGAATCTTTAGACTGATAGAAGTGATTAAATTCATTGACAAGATATTCGTATTGCATTGGATTCAGAATAAGGTATTTAGCTTACCATCGATTGACCGTGTCGAGTGTTGTGCATCCTATCTTGGAGGAACAATGGGTATTTGCACATATTACAGCTGCACTGACATTGAACACCAAATTAAAATTGATATGTTAACATGAAATAATGCATACCTTTTTGCTGGTATTTGTACAACTGTGCACCCATAATGATAATCACGATCACAGATAAAGTCGCTATAATCAATGCAGCTGTAATCCAATACATCTGAAAGCATTTATCTGTAGTAATGCAAATAAATAAAACATATTTTTCAAAATATATCACAGCCGTCTCAGGAAATTATTTTCATTGAAACTTAATTGGGCACCTGGTAAGTCAACTTTTCTTGCATCTCCAAACAGTATCTCTCCACATGCGGCCACAGCGCAGTAGTAAATCCCAGCATCAGAGAGACTGAGGTTCCTCTTGGGCAGGTTGTAGATACATTTGTGTGCAGTAGAGTTCACATCAGAGCTCCTCTCACATTGAGCATTCCTGCGCTCCTGAGTGAATATAATTCCTGGAGGAGATTCTCCAGATTCACGTCTGAACCAGTAGACGTTGTGTTCTCCTGCACAGCTCTGAGAGAGCACAGTGCACTGCAGCGCCACTGCAGAGTCTTCTGGAGGCACTGGATCTATCACAGACTGCATGTTCACTTCTCTGCCTAAAAAGAAAATAAATAATAATAAAAAAAATTCCAGTTATTCATTTAGCATAAATATACAACATGTAACAAATTCTGTGACTGTTAATCTTACCTTTAACAATGAGATACGTGACTTCATCAAATTTGAAATCATATGAATATTTAACACAATAGTATGTTGCAGTGTCTGATTCTTCTGTGTTTGTGATGCTCAGATTAAAACTGCTATCATCTTTTGCTGCAAAAAAGCGGTTATGTTTGTCAAAGTCATTCTCAAATGTGCCAGGTAAACCCTGATATGATTTTACGATCGGAAGGGGGTTCTCTCCAACTTTTTGTTGAACCCAAACCATGCTGGGTCTTGTATCTCTTTGAAAAATACAGGTGAAATTAACATTGTCTCCAGCATTAACAATCTTCAGATGATTCTGAGCCACACCGTCTGCATTATCTGAGCTGCCTGAATGAAATCAGTATGAATAGAAATAGGTGAGAGGATACTTAGTCTTACTTTCTTTTCAGAACTATCATTTAGCAAAGTAAAAATAAGTATGAATTTTGTCCCAAAATACTTACACTTTGAAATGTTAAAAATTAAGATGAAAAAATGAAGCATTTTTAAGTAGTGGCTACAAACAAGTCCAAACGAAAATCTCTAGCATGAAAGAGAGGGGGAAGAAAACATATATCCAAATGTATAATAATAATGATAATAATAATATTTATTTTCTATAATATAATTCATAATAAATTTGACCAAACAACCCAAGACAGTGCCTTATAGGACACTGTTAGTACTTCAAAACATCCATTACTGTGGTCCATTAGTTAATAAGCTTGACATACTAAAAAGTTCTTTAAGTAAACTACTACTCTCTTAAACAAATCTCTGTTTTAAAACTGTATACTTACAGGCATCATTGAAGATCATGGGGTTGTGCCATGTAAACCATTAGACAGGTCCCTCCTTGATAATGAGACTGAAAGAGAGAAACACAAAGAGGTTTGCCTTTATATTTCCTACGCTAAAGAACAACTTTAAATTATTCTAAGTGTGTGTGCGTGGGCGTATGTGTGTGTGCATAAACACTTACAAAAAGACATGCATAAAAAATACATGTACGTATGTATATAAATATTAGAGCTAACTGCCCTAAAATATTTATTTTCTATAATATAATTCATAATAAATTTGACCAAACAACCCAAGACAGTGCCTTATAGGACACTGTTAGTACTTCAAAACATCCATTACTGTGGTCCATTAGTTAATAAGCTTGACATACTAAAAAGTTCTTTAAGTAAACTACTACTCTCTTAAACAAATCTCTGTTTTAAAACTGTATACTTACAGGCATCATTGAAGATCATGGGGTTGTGCCATGTAAACCATTAGACAGGTCCCTCCTTGATAATGAGACTGAAAGAGAGAAACACAAAGAGGTTTGCCTTTATATACTTCCCTACGCTAAAGAACAACTTTAAATTATTCTAAGTGTGTGTGCGTGGGCGTATGTGTGTGTGCATAAACACTTACAAAAAGACATGCATAAAAAATACATGTACGTATGTATATAAATATTAGAGCTAACTGCCCTATTTGTAGAATTTTTTTACACAGAATTCACAAAGCACTCATACTAAATAAAACAATTTGTGTTTTGCCCTCAGTCTAAGCGTGCCTACACACTGAAGACATTTTTCTCTAATGATAATGCTAAATAAATAATGAAATGAAAAACATATCAGTTGAACATATATTGCTAGCTCTTTAATGTCACTTTTAATGTCTATTAAATGTTTTAATCATTTGCCATATTAATGTCTTTGAATCACCTTCTTTTGGGAGATTTCACTGGTAAATACTGATATATGATAAATTGACTGACAGCTCTGTTTTACATTCGTCATTTCTTCTATGTGGATCACATGGTCCCTTCCCTAAGTAAATAAATAATAAAAAAGAAGAAATTAATACTAAATAAACCTTGTTAGCGAGCCTAGAGGTCACTTTGAATAGCAACCTTTTGTGTAGCACTGCTAGCAGATGTAAAAGAAAATAAATAACACCTATGTCATGGAAAAAGCTGTGAATATGGTCTCTTGAAAAGGGGTCTTGGCTGAAAAGGTTGGGTATGATCAAAGAGTCGAAATGGAGGTCAGTGTTGTGGTTGGAAAGACTGCTTATTGAGGCAAACTATTTTTAAATACACACTGTCGTTCTGGGAAATTCACCTCAGCAAGTAAAAAGGTTACCAATGGCAAGCTGGTGAGCATGCTTAGTTTGATCACTGATGCTCATCCATAATGAATGTTGTTTTCAAAACATGTCTGACCTACATGTACTGTCTTTTGTGTTTTGTGGGAATGTTAGTATATTGAACAATAGTCAGACTGTGTGATACAACAGACAGGTTAAATAATATCTGCAAAATGGGTTTTAAATATAGGACACATAAAGGTCCGCACCGGAACCCCAGAAACAACAAATGTACAAAACATAAGAGTTTAAAGATAGAGCCATTGTATCACATCAGAGCTCTCTGCTAACTGATTGAACCTTCAGTCCGAAAGCTAGAGGCCGTTTGAGCCACATGTTCACCACAAACGTCCACAACCATTTGCAACATCACAACATTAAAGTGAATAATTCATTGAATTGGCTCCATCACTCTCTCTCCTCTCCACCTGTAGCTGGTGTGTGGTGAGCGCACTGGCTCCGTTGTCCTGTGGCTGCCGTCGCATCATCCAGGTGGATGCTGCACACTAGTGGTGGTTGAGGAAAGACCCCATCATGATTGTAAAGCGCTTTGGGTGTACAGCAACACACAAATAAAGCACTATATAAATGCCTCATTCATTCATTCATTCATTCATAAAAAAAAATAAATAAATAATGATAATAAAGTGCAAAAGTGCTTGCCTTGACTGATAAGGACTGTGGGCTATGACACAGAGTCATACTTAAACCGAATCATTTGTCCATATAAGGAGAAGATGTTTTGCTAAACAGTTCCAGTCAGAGGCCACAGAGTGTACGACATCATTTCCTGTAGAGTGGCTTACAGGAAGAAGCTTCTCAGTACAACCTACGAACTGCCGTGGTGAACATCAGTGGAGAAACATTTAACTTCTGCACTGACATAAACACAATACAATTATTATATTATATTATATTAATTATATTATATTATATTATAATTAAATATTAGAAATACTAGAAATATTAATTTGGACCAATATAAGACATTTACCTAAACAAAAAATAATTTTCCAAAATTCATGTACAGTGCATATTTACCCAATCCACATGTAGCAAGTGTGAGTTTATATTTAACGGGCAATATGTACAAGTAATAAATAAGTAACAATAAATAATTGTAACGGAATCAGTCGAACACACAGGTAAGTTAAACGTCAGGTGTTTATTTATAGGTGCACAGTCAACAAACTCTCGTGATGGAATCAAACCAGGTGAGTAGCACACTTCGTGAATGGTTCCGTGACTTGATCGGTGGCAGTGACAATCCTCTCCCTTTTGATACAGGGTCCGGGGGAATGGCGAGATCGGACGAAGGAGGATGACTGATAGCCTCAACTGCCGGAACGGATCTGATGAAGGAGAGGATACGGAGGGGGATAATGGAGAAGGTAAGTAGAAGGTAAGTAGTTCAAGGTACTGATACTTGCGGTAGTCAGAGAGGTGTGAGTCCATGTAGCTAGTACGAGATCGGACACTGAAGTGAGGAGGTGAGGGTGTTTTATGTGGCAGGTGATTGTGGGGCTGACGAGGTGCAGGTGCTGATGATTAATATGCTGGAGATGTGGAGCGAGGTAATTGGCTGGGTGAGGAGCCTGGTCCTTCTGTGACA
>JAFVLL020005267.1:0-34090 GCA_021397915.2 Tor tambroides | reverse complement strand
TCTAATCGCGTGTTACTGAAGAAAGAACGCGCCGCGGGCTTTCAGGATGCGTCGCGTTTGGATGTGGTCGCGCGTTTTAACGGCAGCACGGAGTCTTTGGATAGCTTGGATGCGATCGGCGGGACCGGCGAGGCCGTGTCACCCACCGTCAGCCAGCTCAGTGCCGTTTTCGAGCGGGCCGCCGAGCTGCGGAACAACCTGCACCGGCTATCCAACACGCCCCCGCTACCTCTGCGCGGGGTCACCGGCCGGATCGGTGCTCTCAACTCAAAAATCATCACCAAACGGGTACGCGCTTTTCCTTCAGGGGCAAACAAGGAGGATGGGGTAAATCAGCACCAGGAGGAACAAGACGGAAGGTGTAGCAGCCTTAATGGAGCCTCTGAGCTTCAAGACAGCATCACAGCTGTGGATACAGAGTCCCTGGAGGAGAAAAAGACAGGGGAGAAGGATGAATCTAGTGCCAATGAATCTAAGACTCTAGATAAGTGTAAGTCAGGACAGGCCAGTGCCACAGAGGCGAAAGGTACTCTTATTTCTGCTGATGTCCGTAATTTGGAAAATGGGGGACTTACTTCCAATGGAGAGGCCCTGGAGAGAGACACTATGGAGACTGGCATTACTAGCACTGGAAGGAAATGCGAGGATGGACATGCTCGTCCATCGGTGGGGGTCAGTAAGAAGGAGGATGATGATGGTACTCTAAAGGAGAATTACTCTAAGGCTGATTTGGTGGATATCAGTGCCTACAGTGCAGTAGGAGAAGACTCTGGTGGTAGCCAGCTTGAGGATGAGGAGGATGAAGATGAAGTATATGAGCCAGAGTCAAGCTGCTCTGAGATTGCCGGATTACCTACGGAGGAGGATCCACCCCCGAGCCGGAAGATTAAATTCAGTACTGCACCCATTAAGGTGAGTTTATACCTCAAAGGAACATTTCACCACAAATGAAAATTCTGTCATTTACTCACTCAAAAGCTTGTATGTTATTCTTTCTTCTTTGGAATGCAAAATAAGATATTTTGCAGAAGGTTTCACCTGCCTTTTCCATCTAGGGCAGTGGTTCTCAAATAGTAGGCCTCTCAATCCATGGGGGCTTCAAGATAACTTAAAAGCATTTAAATTAATCAATTATTATTTATAGATAAATAATTTAACTGTAATCAAACACAAAGTCAAGCTGTAAACTGAAATCATGTTTCTTATCCTTCAATTACTGTTGTTTATATTGTTTATATAGCTCGTGAAATGGCTGGAATCATTAGTATATCAATACTTCCAGTTTCTGTTGATAAAAAAGCAACTTTGCCATAATTACAGCATAAATATCTAAATAGCCTATGTATGGGGCCAAAATGTTTTGTTGGACAACGTGGGGCCTTCGAGTTAAAAATGTTGAGGACCACTGATCTAAGCTTTATCAAGCCCCAAAAGGACAAAAATACTATAATGATACATAATCTTTTCATAAAGGCAGTCTATATGACTTGTGCGCTGTATATCTAATATATTTTATAGCTTTATATGAGGAAAATTGAAATGATTTACTGAAAATCTTCTGCTGTAGCTTTAAAGTGTAATTTACATCAACACCAGACACCACTGGATCTCACAAGTCTCATAACAAGACATGAAAATCTTGTTATGACTGAGATTTGAGAGTTATGATGGAGGGTATGATCTGCAATGTGTGCATATTTAATATATTAATTAGACATTAGGAATATTTAACAAGAAATTATGACACTGACCATGTTTTTTAGGTAGGAGAATATTAATGATTCAATTATAAAGCCTTTGATTGCTCTACAGATGAGCTTTGTTTTTTATGGCTTGTATGTTTGGCTTTTGTTTTATTTTAATGTTCATTAAAATGAATGAGAGGGGTCTGGTTCACTTAAAATGGTCGCCTGGGGACTGGTGTATATATTGGGTTGAGTGAATGAATGAACTTCATACATTATGTCATTCAGTCTTTTATTCATCAAGCCTCAGTCACTGTTACTGTTGGTACGCTTTTAGAGGCTGCAGACTGGCACAGGCTGAATGAGCTGAATAGAATATAACATAATCCAGACTGTCAGTCGGTTTGTCTTGGCATCTATTCTCTCCAAAGCGCTTCCTCTCTTTGATTAGGTGTGACATTTATCCAGGACAAATGCTGACCTGACATCAATGGCTGAGGTAACAAACATATCTCAGACAATGTGTCTGATAAGCTCAGCTGGCCTGCTTGTGATCAGGATGTAGCTAGTTCTGCTCTGTAGATCTGTGTGAACATGAAACCAAACCAATATTAACCAACAGATCCTTTCAGCACACCAACAAATAAATTAAATAAAATTGTCTCTAGAATGAGAATGTCCCTCCCACTAAACTATGAATAGAATCGGTCACTGACTAATAGCAAGTAGCAAATCATGGGTCATCTGTGTGTCTTTGGTTGCTCTGATTTTTTTTTTTTTTTTGCAGGGTTGTGAGGAAAAATAAAATATAATTTAATGTCATTTCTGTTAAAACTTGTATGACTTGTTTAAATATATTTGTAATTACTCATTTGTAATAATGAAGTTGCAATTTAGTACATTTAAATATACTTATACTTAAGTGCACATTTAATACTTTTTTTTACTTCTTTTTTCACAAGGTTTAGTTTCAAGATTTACATATATTACCCTGTTCACATCTGGTATTAACATCCATTTCAAGCAAATATTTAGCTAAAATAGGGGATAAAAGTCCAAATGATGTAAATGTAAAGCTGTATTTTTGAAAATTCATGCAAATTAAATACCCTCTTACAAATCATTATTAGAAAACTGAGAACATTCAGAAATCTTTTTTAATGATATATAAATATAAATGTATTAGCATTAAGTAATTATGAGCTGCCTGGTTCTGTACGGATGTCTGAAAGCGTGAACAAGCTCCCATGATGCATCTGAGAGAAAGGTGTGAGTCTTTCAGATGCAGGCAATGCGAAAATGTGATGAAACCCCTCCTGTAAGTGATAAGAGTAAAAATAGCTGACCTATGAATAGATGAAAGTAAGGGGTAGATTTATAGTGGATATGTCAGTATCACTGATAGAAAGGAGAACCCCACAGAGAAACAGTAGCTCTTTTGAAATAGTCAGGGCTGATGCTGTTTGTGAGAACCAAACTCACAATGACCCTGTAGTCTGTTAATGATTGTTCAAGAGAATGAAAGAAAGAAACTCCAAGGTCTGTAGTCATGTTGTAGAGATGGAAATCACAATAAAACTACCATGAGCTGTTTGAGTCAGATTTTACTGAAAACACTTAAAAAAAGACTTCAACCAAAAAAATGAATTTCTTTTAGTACTTTCATCTAAACATGTATGGCTTTCTTTATCTGCAGAACACGAAAGGAGACATTTAGCATAATGTTCACATTTCCACTTTCCATGGGGAAAAAACTCCAGAACAACCTAGGAAATGTCATAGGTAAAACTAGAACAGGAAAGTGGCCCTCTTGGCACAGGCAAACACTAAAAAAACACTAAAAACAACAGAGAACATCTGAGCATATAATTGCCATGATAAATATCCAAATCACTCTAGCATTGTGGCTGTTATTTTTCTCAGAAAATGTATTTAATAATGTAAACATTTCATCCCAGCCTTATTGGAAATAGACTCTGGTTACATTTCAGCAAAACTGCAAAAACGTGCCTATACAGTACATACATTTCACTGCAATTTCCAGCTGAAATAAACATTAGTGTCAGTAAAACACCAACAACTTTTGGTCCTTTTCACACAAATTATGATTACAGGGGAAGACTATCAATTAACACTGTATTCCTTGCACAATACTACCATACATGATTTGTAAACAAATACATTTGTATGGCTTGTATGACTACATTTGTATATGGCTTTCATGGAGTAGTAAACTTGCTCTGTAGCTCACCTGGTACAGCATATAGAGCTCAAAGTCTCATAGAAGCAAGTTAAAGAGAATGTTATATATATATATATATATAGCGCAGATGCGGGTTTATTATATAGCCTTGTGCCATTTTTTTAATGTCACCAGGCTGTTTGCTGGTTTTGCAAAAATGTAGCCAGAGTCACTTATTTCCAGTGAGTCTGGGCTGAAAAAATCTGTTTTTAAGCATAAGGCATTATGGCACGGTCAGAAAAGTTGATTGAGTATTTACTTTGCACCAGCATTTCTGTGCAACCTTTAAACTGAGTAAAAACTGTTTTTAACCATCCGTTCTCAATATGGAGTCTCCGTACAGTGTTTTTCACTGGTGTGTGAGATCATATAGAGGCCGTAGGCCGAGGAGACAGCATTCAGTCGCTGCCAAGCTGTGGCTGCCTTTGTGTTGGTCAGTAAGTGGCCGTGTCACTCTCTCTGTCTCTCTCTCTCTGTCTCTCTCTCTCTCTCTCTCTCTCTCTCTCGCTCTCTCTCTTTCTGTCCCTTTTTCACCCCCTTTCTTATTTGCGGACAGAATTTGGGACAAAGTTTTCTCCCTAAATGAATTTAACAGCTCTCTGTCAAACACAAGGCCTGTTGTGCTGGCTAGGGTGTTGGGTCTTTATTAAACCTCTCTCTCTCCCTCTCTCTCTCTCTCTTTAGGCTGGAGAGTTGAGGCTGACCTAAGAGGCAGATCTCACACTAACCGCTTTGTTCTCATTTTTTTCCCTCCCTCTCTCTCTGCCCCTCTTTCAGTTGCTCACGTCTTCTCCTCTCTGTGTCCTTCTTCAACCCATATTCATTTGAAATGAACATATTCATTCAAGTTCATCTAGTATTCTTTTTGATTTTCATCTTCCTTTAATTTTTTAACTGCCAAGTCACTCATTTAAATGTTTCTCCTCTCTTTCTCTCTTTCACTCATTTCCCTGTCTGTCTTTCTTTCTCTGGCTTGGCAGTGCTTATAAATAGCAGTATTGTCACTGCCAGTCCTCTCCTGCAAGGTGTCGTGCACACCGAACGCACAAACTTACAGCATTTTTCATTAAGTCGCTCTCTGTTTCTCTCTCTATCTACACAGTGTTTCATCCCTAAACGGGTGAAAAAAAATCTTTCTATATTTTACACCTCACCATGTGGTTCAGAATAAATAAATGTCAGTTATTCTGAACTATTATGCAAGGTGTAACTCACATTTAAACCTGAGTATCAGTAAATTAATATATATCTGGAGAGAGAAGCGGTTACTGTTTGTGAAATGATTCATAAAGTTATATATTTCTACTGGTAATTTTCTGCCAGGAAAAAAATGCCATTATCTGTTAAGAATATTTCCTGTAACCCTGAAACTCAATTCAATGTGTAATTGAAAAAAATCCTTCATGTTAACAAAGTACATTGGGCACTGTTTTTACAGACTTTTTTTTGGAGGATAGTTATTCAACATTTTTATTAGCTATGTTGGTGAGTGAAACTTGCAAAGAAATATCTGGGTCATCTTTCATCCTGAAATCAAAAGAAAAATTATATACTGTTAAAAGAATATAAAGCTGTTTTTAAAACCATTTTAGAATCAGGACTGTGGAAGACAAGACAGTTGTACTCTAATAATCTATGACAGGTGCGTGTTTGTCCTAATGGACTGCTTATATTTTATATTATTAGCTTTTATGCATGGATAAGAGTATTATTTAAAATCTTGTTTTGTGTTTAACACCAGAAAGAAGCAGTGGAAGTGCATCTTGGCCTGCTTGGGTATATTTTAGTGGGTTGTTTAGGAGAGGAATGAACGTGTAGCAATGAATTTGGTCTGAAATTGAGGCATTTCTGTAGACAGCTGACAGATATATCAGAATCAGGCAGACAACCAAAAACTGTCTGTGAGTGAGACAGAGGGACGTTCCTCACACCTCTGTGCCCGAGGGACGGCACAGGAAGTTTGACTGTACTCACATCGAGATGGCTTTGGCCTACTTCACATTCCAGCCTTGTGCACCTTTAAACCTAAATAAAATATGCTAGCTTAAGAAAAAATGCTGCTTATTAATGCACTTTGGTAGTATGATTTTACTCCTATATATATATAATTAGAACAGAGAGGTGTATATTTATAGGAAGTGCATGCATATTAATCGTATTTGAACAGCAGGAGTGGTTCATTCATCCGTCCCTCATTCTTTACTCAGTCCCAGCACATCATTAGGATAAAATCCAGCTTGCTTTGCAGTTTCTCACCATATGCTACATTATTGAACAAAGCCTCAGAACAGCAGGATATAGATAATGGTCAGGAATGACTGCCTAAATTCTACAATATGTTATGTTTTGCCTGCCTGGCATCTATTTCGCATAATTGTTCTGGGAAAGCTTTGTTTGTATGAGCCAAATTACTGCTAGCATTTTAGATCATATCCGTGGTGTAGCCAGAAATTGTGAAATACATTGGTGCAGTATGTTGGCCCCTTTTCCAGTGATTCATATACATTTATGCATTTGGAAGACACTTATTTTATCCATCACATTTATTGGGTACTTGGAAAGTACTCTTGGGAAGATTTCTGTTTTGTTTGTTAAACCTGTAAAACAGAATTTATGACTTCATGGTTGTTAACACTGGTGTCAAAAGTATTCACATTCATTACTCAGGTAGAAGTATAGATACTAGGGTTTATAAAGACTTCTGTAGAAGTTGAAGTATCAACTCAAGCTTTTTACTCAAGTAAAAGTGTAAAAGTACTGGTTTCAAAACTACTTAAAGTATAAAAGTAAAAGTAATGTAAGGAAAAAAATGCCATTAAGGACAAAAGCTTAGGCCGTGCCACAGGGGCCTATTGTGCACTACCAGCACCTCCTCAAAAAAACATTTTTCTAAAGGCCATAATGACTATAATGTTATATTAAAATGTTAATGTTGAAAAATTTGGGATGCACTAGGCTACCTGTTTCAGCCGCATATATGCCCATTGAAAATGAACGCATTTTAGTACAATGCAAATACATTAAAAAAACCATATATGTGCACTACTGAGCATTAACGTGTTTCATGGAGCGGAAGATATGATGACTAGTTGACTATAAGTATTGTAATGGTGCAAAAGTCAAACTTCAGAGGCATGTCATCAATAACCTTTATTGGAATGTAAATGTACATCCAAGCTTAGCTGCAGGAATCTGTGAGGGCAACGGACAAGAAAATTGGTGTACCCAGGGCAGGCTTAGTAACAATTACCCTTGTATGGTTGTCTATATACAATAAACATTAGTGCTGTCAAAATGAATGAATGGTGCTTGGTTGGGACATTTCGCTCGAGTTCTCTTCTTGAGTCTCTGCCACGGACATCTTCGTACTTGGCTACATGCGTCTGCTATGTCCAGTGTTGGGGGTAACTAGTTACAAAGATATAGCCTACTTATCACAACATTGTCAATCGCGTTGTCAATCGCAAACGCTAATTTATTCAAACGTCTCTCTACCGAACTACCTACTGTAGCTTAATTTGCGGAGGACGAAGAGAAAGCACCCGTTTGATAAATGAGCCAGTAGTGGAGAAATAATAACTTTTAAGAAATAATCTTTTTTGAGTAACGACCCCAACACTAGCTGCGTTTCCTTCCACATTTTTTAATGCGCATTTTGGAATATCGCATAAAAAAACGCTGGATGGAAACGCCAAGATGCGCATAAATTTGAAAAATGCGCATAAAAAACTTATGTGCACATTTGAGTTGGATACATTTTTTATCCGATAAGAAAAAATGCGCATAAACTACGATGGAAACACATTTACAGAATAAATTCCTCCATGCGCATCGAAAAAGTCATGTGACTTTGCGCAATGGGACGGGATAACTTTACTAACCAGCGGACTGATCTCGTTCCACAGCATCTGAAATGTTGTTATGGTCATTCTGAAAAGCCTGAGCAAAGTCTGTCGTCAAAGTATTTCTGTATAATTGTCTTACACGATTGCGTACCCAAACAGCAGTATCCGCCTCCGAAAGTAATAACCGTATTTATTGTGTCTCGTCTGCTCGCTCTGAGGCGCAATTAATTTGTCATATATGAAAATTATTATATTCAGTGGCTTCTACTATGTTCTTAGTAATATTTAGTGCCACAGTTTACCAGGAAGTGACGATTTTGTTCTCTTTGACTCGTTGGATGGAAACGGTGGTTTATTCGCATATGTTTTATGCGATATTCCAGTTTTGCGCATAAGTTTAATTCGAATCTTTGGATGGAAACATAGCCACTGGCTATGTCCTTGCTGGAGTGTGACGTGATTTGTGTCATGTGCAGGTGCGATGGATCTGGTACAAACCAATAGGGTGTCGGAATGGTATATGTTTATACTTCTCATCCAACCACAATCAAATTCACTCTATCCGGATGGCGCGATTTATCTGGATAGGTTTTTTTTTTTTTTGAACGATGACAAGCCGGAATGAAAACAAGCCGAAATGAAATAGGAGTAACGAGGCCATTTTTAAAATGTAAGAGAAAGTACAGATAATTGCGTGAAAATGTAAGGAGTAGAAGTAAAAAGTCGGCTGAAAAATAATTACTCCAGTAAAGTATAGATACCCAAAATTTCTACTTAAGTAAGCTAACGAAGTATTTGTACTTCGTTACTTGACACCTCTGGTTGTTAAATTCATTATTAAATAACAATTTTTAAATCATCTCACACACTCTCTTCTTCACAGCAATACAACTTAAAATACAATTGCCTCCAGGCCTAGAACAATCAAAACTTGTAAAAGACAATTAAGAACTTGGGTCTGTTTTTCATCCAGAGTATTGATTGCTTGTAAAAGTGCTAAATGCTAAGTGACATCCAGCATAATATGAGTTGAAAAGAAAACTGTTCTGGTTTAAGAGTCAATAAAGGTGCTGTAGGGTTACATAAGATGAAAAAAAGGGGAAACACTGAACTGTATTTTGTAGTGTACCCTGTTCCTTTGCCAATATTTCACAATTTTTGCTTACTTTACTAAATATAGTGTTTTTTAGATTTTTTATTAAAATTACATTTACTTACATATCGTCAGCTAAGGCAATGATCCAACTGCTGTCTCATTGTTACAATGCGTGAGCCTATATAAATAGAAGTCGATATGATCCACTGCATAAACCGAATTAGTTTACTTTTGCAAATCACTGAATAGATGGAAATCTCAAAACCAACATGACCCAGTGAGAGTGTGGAACTATTGCACTTCATCATAGCCTAAGTAATCCAAAATTTTCATGTACATTTGGCAGACAGTTTTATCCAAAGCAACTTATATTGCTTTCGAGGTACATGTTTACATTTGATCACTTCTTATCTTCCAAGCAATTGAATCCATGACCCTTGGCATTGTTAGCATCATGCTCTACTGATTGAGCTATAAGAAAGCTTTTTCAGTAAACAAAAATACTTACATGTGCATGTGAGCTATAATTGTATCCCTTGCAATGAGATTTTATTTTATTTCATTTTTTTTTATAAAAATATAACATTTCATTATATTCTATAATATTTTGTGTACCATACAACGTATATTTTATGCCTGGCTTATGTAGATTTTTTTTAAAATCTACATTTATTTACTAGTAGCTGGAAGAGTACGAAAATATAGTAACAGGAGTGTTTGGAGAAAAAGGGGGGAAAACACCGGAAAACCTTTTGCAGAAACATGTAGTGCCTTCTGGTGTTCACAAATCTATTTCTGTCACCTGGAACAGAACCAGTCTTACTGCTACTCTCTCTTGTTCTCGACTTCAAGCAGAGTAGAAAATGTCAGTGGTTGTGGGCAACAACTTTTCAACCATGTTATTTCCTTTCCAACAGCCTATTAACAGTATTCCTTAAATGGGTTTTCCTGTCAGAACTTCTCATATTTTGTTTTGTTGGATCAGCAAACATTTTTACATTATTATCTCCCCTAAAATGCTCATTATTGTGAAACAAAACTGAATTAAATTTCTAAATTAAACTGTAATGAGATTGAGACATTGACATTACAGTAATTATAAAAAAAACTTAGTGGTCCTAAAATAGCCTTTTTTTTTTTTTTTACCAAGACATGTTGACAGGTTTCATGAGATTCTTCCAAGCAAGAAAACAGCAATTCCTATAGACTATTAATGGTGTTTACTGTATTAATACAGTAAATGGAATGTATACTGTGTATATATACTGTAATAATGACTTTATTGTCATTCATACCTTTAGTAGGGCAGCAAAGCCAGGACGGGACAGTTTGAGCAGAGGAGGGGTATTCCTGGCCATCTGTTAAGAGATGTGACCTACTGGTACTCTCACACAACTGGAGCACCACTGTCTGCCTCTCTCTTCCTCTCTCTCTCATTCTATCCTCCTCCTCCTTAATCCGATGTTTGTGTCCACTGGGCACCACCAAAAATCCTAGCCACACAGTTTAACTGAATCATGTGGCCATGGTAGCTGGTCTCAGCTGGTGTATGTGATGCTTCATTTTGCTATTGGGGAATATGTACAGGTGGAATTAAAGCACAGATGGGAGTAAAGCACAATTTTTCTCTCAGGGGTTGTGTTTAATGTGGGATGTGCTGCTAACAGTGGGATGCTTGTGGCAGGACATGAGTGGGTGGAATTGAGGGATGAGGATTTAGGCATGGTGGTTGTCTGGCATTGGGGAATATAGACGGTCTGGTGTTATTTTTGTTTTATTACATAACAGGAAACGGCATTCACAGTCCATTTTACTTTTGTAATGTGACTTATTTCTGAGTGAAACAGGATATTCAAGGCAAAAAAGTAGACAGGTGGTTAAAAAAAGGGTTTGGTGACGTCAACCAAACAGGAAATTCTTTTCATAAAAATACATAGCGCACACAAATATGGTGCAAACTATCGTTTGTCAATATTTCAGGGTTTAATTAACTAGGGTAAACGTACCTATTAAGCTCACATACCCATTAAGCACACTTCCATTTTTGAGCTCAGATTATAAAAAGAGAAAATAATGTATTATCCTACTTGATGCAATTGATGTGTTTGTTACTACATACCTCCTGTAATTTCAAGTCAATCAGATCATTGCACACTAAGATATGCGTATCCATGTGTTCACACTATCAGGCGGCCATTTTGAAAGCTGTCTGAAAACTTTCACCAAAAGAGGAGCCCCTTAAATGTGCATTTTTTTTTAGATGTTTAAGCCTTTATTTTGGCTAAGATTCAGTACTTGTTATAAAATTAAGAGATTAATGTTTAGACTTTTGCATATTATAACCTGGAACTTAAATGTGGGAAATAATTACAGTTAGATCCAAAAGATAGTTTTAGCAACATAGCGCAGATGCTACAGAACACAGTTAGCTGACTAGCTGTATAAGATTGTGTGCTACGCTAACATATTGCTTCACAGGCATTACTGGCTTACTTTTACATCCATAATATTATAAATTTACAGTTTATTGCTGGTCTGTGGTTTTACACTGCTTTTATTTTTAAAGACTTCATATTATTTTAAGGTGAGCTTAAAATAATATGAAAATCAGACAGCTTCAGTGTGACAATAAGAAAAAGTATAATTTCATAGATATTGTTAATAATAGTTGTTCATATTAAAATATGTATGAACTTAATACATGACCTAGATTATTTATTTAGCAAAATCTTGTCCTTTTAATAAATATTACATGAAATTTATTAAAAAATTGTTGCTGTACCAATTAAGCTCAGTGTGTTCTCTTTAAGCTCTTCCACATTGAACGTCTATGTAAATACTTCATAAACAGACTTTAAATATTAACTGATGGTTGTCACTTTAAGTTAATCTTTATAAAATGATTAATAACGTATTTTCACAGCTTTAAGATGACAAAATACGTAACTATAGTTTATGCCCAAAGATGAAAAAGGCATGCCGTCCGTACAAAGAAGGAGCCATTAGAAACCTATTGTATCTGTCCAGGATAAAAGTGACTAAAGGCTGGAATACACTACATGGCTCTTGAAATCTGAACAGATTTTTAAAACACCAGGCATCATAGACTTATAGACTTTGTAAATAGTCACAAAAGAAAACTGGGCATCATACAATAAACGACTGAGGATCACACACTACCAGTTGTGTAGTAATTTATTCCGACTACCAGTAATTCATTCCGATCACAACACACTCACACAGAAACGTGCATTTTGTTGCTAGGAGACACATGACAAATGAAAACAACATGTGTTTTAAAATCTGCTGAGAAAAACATCCTCTGATTGGATGGAATCAAAGTCTGAAGCTAAAAAGTTGGAGTCTGTTACCATCATACACTATGTGATTTTCTATTAAATGTGTCAAATCTGCAGACTGGCTCTGACCTTTGGCAACTAGTGTCAACTTCTCCAGACTGTAAATTGGTGGAAAAATTGTGTAGTGTATTGCAGCCTTAAGAGACTATTGATAAGCTGAGATCCATTTAACAAGAGGCTTCATAATGAGGCTAGTTTCTGTGTTCATCCCCATTAATGAAATGTTTTATTTGATTTTTGAATGTGTGTTACTTAGCTGAACGTGGACTAGTCTAGATGTTGCAGTGTGCTTAAATGACACTTCACTATGAATATATAACTGATCAAACTGAATCTCTTGTTGCTTGATTTTAGTGTTCTGTTTTTTTGTGATTGGCTGTTTTTTTGTGAAAAACATTTTTCAATTTAAAAAGGTTGTTAAAAATAAACAAGAATAAACATGATATGAGCTTAATGGGAACAGGGGTGTGCTTAGAGCGTACAAACATGTACCCATTAAGCACAGCCAGACTTTTTGCATTTAATGATGTACATCTTAATTGAAATGCTTTTGTCATTTCAAATAAAAGTAAATATTTTTTATGTGAGAGATGAATATTTTATTTTAACATAACTTCTTGTACTGAAACCAATATCTTGTGCACTAAAAATGTCTCAATGTAGATTTTGGTGAGCTTAATAGATACGTTTACCCTAAATGTGTATTTATAATGTCTAAAAAATCTATTTGTGTTTGTCTGCCATCTTGTAGAGATTGTTTTCACTAAGCTTCTCGCAATGCATTCTGGTGTTACCATCTCTGTGGAGGACAATTGCAATGTTTGTCTAAAAGAAGCTACCCGAAAGGCTGCAATACAAAAGTAAAATGGAAATTTATGTACATGCTGTGTATCAAAGCATGGTCATCTAGAGGATTTCACTTTAACAGTATAAATTTAAAACATCCATGTGTGTTCAGGCCAGGTTAAGTTGGCGCCTGCACCCACATTAAAAAGATTATATAAAACTAGCAGTAAAGCCTTAAGAGCTGCTGTGAAGTGGGCACACCTGCTCTGCCCACACAGCTTTGCTTTCAATAGAGAGCTACTTCAATTCCATATTCAGTGCATCAGTCTGTAGATAAAGTTACATTTACAATCAAACAGCATGCAGCACTTAAAATGTCAGTAAACAGCAAGAGACAAGTATTTAAATCCAGTCAGTGTGCTGGAAGAATTATCAGCCAGAAAATGACTAAAAAGAGCTGTTGTGGATTTGCAAATTCTTGTTTATAAAATTTGGAGCTTTAGATTTCAGGAAAGTCTAATGTTGGTCTATTAATAGTAATGGCTAAAAAAGGTGCCAGTTGTTGCTTCAGCAATGTCGTATAGCCTTGTGTTTGTTGCATGGCCACAAACATAATAATTATAAGCACAGAGGAAGCTTCCCTGATTTGAAACCCATAACAATGATTAAATTGTGTAACTTCTGTAATTGTCTGCATGTAACATTTGTGGTACAGACATGAATGATATGTCAAATTCTGCAGCTTGTTGAGTGTGCCATTACTTTTCAAAGTGATCAGACAACAACAAAAAGAGCAAAAAATCATTGAGGGAGAAGTCTAATGGGGGGACCCAGTCATGAAAACATGGGAAATCATAGAAAAATGAACAGGCCAAATCCTTCTGATAACTAATGGAGAGATTTGTAAATGTAAGCTCTTATTAAAAAAAATGTAGTAATTTAGTTCTTTTAAGACTTTTTTTTTAATGCTAACTAGCTTATTCAGATGAGCAGCATCAGTCAACTTCATTAAATGAAGGTGGTGAACTGGTTAATATTGATATTTATTTCTTAATATTATTGAATCTGTGTATAATCGCAAGCAATGCCATCCTTATTCTGGGTTTGGTTCTAGGTCTGATTCTGAAACAAAGTCAAACTATACTTGTTGAAAGCTGAATTCAGAATCCTGGAAGTGTATCTGGCTGTTGTGTAATATATTCTCCTATTGAATCTACTATTCAAAAGATTGAATCTAATAAGCAGTGGAGTATTTGCATGTTCTGAAAAGGGAATGAAAAATGTTTACTTTATTACATGATTGAAAAGCTTGTTTCTGAAGCAGACGTGGTTATTAAATGATAACATTTTCAGGTGTTCACAACCTATTCTAATGAGGACTACGACAGGAGGAATGATGACGTGGACCCCATGGCTGCTTCTGCTGAGTATGAGCTAGAGAAACGTGTGGAAAGGCTGGACCTGTTCCCCGTTGAACTGGAGAAAGGTATTTGCGGAGAGGGAGTTGAAATGATTGTTGCATTGAAGAGTCAATACATGGATGATGTGTTGATGGATGAAAAGATTAGAGATTGACAGAATGGATGGATGGATTGATAAATGGTTGAAGGAACAGCCAACCTCCAACCAGCAATTCATCATGTTTTTTTTTTGTTTTTTTTCCATTTGCATAAGTCACACATTTGCATGCATAATTGACACTGCATGAAGGGAACACTACTTGTAGGGTAATTTCAAATGAAATAAAGCTACTGAATCCCTTCACAAACATGCTATCCACAAGGCTGTAAGCAAAGTGTGAGTACAGTGGTCACGTTAAAGAAGTAATTGTGGCATTAATAAACACATGATACTAGATGATTAATTTAAAGTGTATGTAACAATTCAAAACAACAAAAAAAGTTGTAGTGTATAGATTTGTGTAAGGTGTTTCGATACAATAATACCCAGCACCTTTCTGACTACTCATTTCAAATGCTTTGCCCCTTGGAGTGAGTATGGCATAGTGAGGTTCACTTTTGAATAGAATTCATGGACATATTCACTTGCATGTTAGGCTATTTCTTTTTTTAAAGACTGTTAAATGGGTGAAGGTGAAGTTATGTAGCTGGAAAGATAAAGACTCTGGTGAACAGAAGTATTGAATGAACAAATTTAAAAGGATTAAAAGAACTAAATGATTATATACCACAAGAGCCTTACATGGCAGAGACAGTGTCTTAATAAATGTGCTTCAATGAAAATGTAATCACAATATTTTATGTAGTGTAGTAGTAGTAATAAAAAAAGTTTTATAAAAACAGTAAAACATTTGAAGCCTTGCTGTATTGTGAATATACGTCACTGCATTTTGCGACTAACAACACCCTTTAGCTGTATATATATATATATATATATATATATATATATATATATATATATATATTCACAATATAGCAAATAAAAGTGTGTTCAAATGCAGGTGTGCTTCACAGTACATCTGTCCTTTTCTGAGTATTCTGTGCAAAAAAATAAAACACAATGTAGTGTAGTCCAATGAGGAATGTTGTATTTTGACATTTGAGAAAAATGATACACTAGATGACTGAAGTCAAGTCACCTTTAGTTATATAGCGCTTTACACGATACAGATTGTGCCAAAGCAGTTTTACAGTGTTAAACAGGAAAATAGTTTTTCAATAATGCAAACAAATTTTAATTCTGCTGTAAAGCAGCTCTAAAAAGAGGATAATAGTAAACAATAGTGAATAGTGTATAGTGTAAGTAAACAGCACAATTTTCAAGGAAAAATCATTCATAAAAAGTTTGTTTTACTATTAAAAATTGAAATGATAAAACAATGTAGTTCTAAAGACAGAAAAGTGTTGTGACACTTTAGAAGAATAGTTAACTCTGGGTCTTTCTAAACCCCAGGTATAAGGAATCCTGGGTTATCTTGTTTCACGTTTCACACTGCTCATAGTTTACCCGGGGTTAAAAATTAATTCTGTGTATTCATAAGCTGACATTTCACTGACCTTTAACCTCAGGTTAACATTCTTATTTGCATATTTGAATTACAAGTGTGATACATATCTCTACCCGGGGATAAAAATGGGCTTTAGATTGACGATAATGTCAAGTGCAATCTAAAAGACCCTTTTGTGGTTATTAAAGGTGAGTGGAACATATTGTGATGAACAAAACATATACAGTAAATTCTCTAGACTGAATTCTCCATTTTTGTTGTCCATCAACAGACAATGAGGGTTTGGGTATCAGTATTATTGGGATGGGTGCTGGAGCTGACATGGGTCTGGAGAAGCTTGGTATTTTTGTCAAGACCGTCACAGAGGGAGGGGCGGCCCATCGGGATGGCAGGTAGATGTTATGCATATTCCATCAACTTAATTGCCAAAACTCATTCCACACTGGTCACACTGCTCACTTTTTTTTCTCTTTCAGGATCCAGGTGAATGATTTGATAGTGGAGGTGGATGGAACAAGCCTGGTTGGTGTAACTCAAAGTTTCGCTGCCTCTGTCCTGAGAAACACATCTGGCACAGTTCGGTAAGACCAGGTGGATTTAGACCAGTCTGACACACCAGTCATCTCCCTGCTGATATTTTATTGAAGTCCCATTTTTCAGTTTCTTTTAAATTTATCTACAGATACGTAAAACTGAAGTTCACTTTTTTCTCTAGGCATAAGTAATGGTAAATTAATCAGAAATGATCACTTTTATGAGTGGAGCACATGTGAACACCACAATGTTTTAATTATCAATATGGAAAAGCTGGAAATTGAGGGTGTAAATTAAAAATCATGCAGGAAGCTAACTGGGCATTTGTCACAATTAAGTTTTAATTGTAAATGTTTACTCTATAATTAGTACGTATTGAGAATAGCAGTAGAATTTTTTAATCAGACAGCAGATTTGTGTGACAAAACTGCATTTCCCTTGATTAACATAGCAGTTCAAGAATTATCAAATGCATAGATAGAGCATCACTTACTTAAGCCTGGCTCACACTACAGGATTTTTAGCCCGATTTAGCCCCGATTTCCCCCTCCCAAGAATCGGAGCAAAAACCTTGTCGAGCACCTCGATCGGTCCCGATGTTCGGCGCAGATTATCTGGTAATGTGAGGCGTTCACCGATCGAACTTTGCACCTCCCGATCTGCTCGCACACAAATCGGGGCTGCCCCGATCATATCAAACATGTTTGATATTTAGGATTTAAATCGGGATGATGACAGCTATATGATTACGTCAGTACTTTCATAATAGCAAATACACGACCGCAAAACAGCTGCTGTACAGCTCTGTTGGAGGAAACTGCTTCTTGAAGTTTTGTTTTAACACAACTGTCTGTATAATGTGTCGAAAACATATCACAACCGTAAGGAGAAAGAAGCGCTGGAGTGAAATCGCATGAAATCAGTGACGATCTGCTGCGTGAGATCATGTGAGGCACTCCCTCTGGCATGATAATCTTAATAATATCTTGTAGTGTGTGATGCGCCACGATTTTCAAATCTTGTAGTGTGTGCATGTTTAAGATTTGAGGGAAGATAATCTGCAAAGATTCTCCTTATGTGTGTGCTGCAGCCTGATTTCATAATCGGTTAGGATTTTAAAACTCCTGTAGTGTGAGCCCGGCTTTACTTAATTTGTATCCTTTGCTTTTCATTTTGTCACATTAGCTCTAAAACAGCTTCCTTTTTATGATATTGCCCCATTTATACTTTGTTCCTTTACCAAAATCACTTGGAGATATTACATCATAATTACAACTTCCGAAATCACAAGTAGGAACTTCCCAGAAGGAACTGAAGCAGCAATAAATATAAAGTAATTAGAGACTGTACTTTTGACTCCATGACAGCTTGACTTTTAAAACATTAACATTCATTATTTCGAACTCTCTTGCTTTACATATACATTTTGTATGAATTCATGACAGAATACAAACAGACATTACACTTGTGTAGTATTTTACAATTGCCTGCAGCTGTGTTGTGTGTAATGTTTGTATGCCTTCTTTGTTATAGGAGCACTATAGCCAGTTCTACCTCAATAACATTATGAAATTAACTTCTTGATACAATATGTTCCCTATTTTAAAACTTACTCAAATATATGGTATTTAAGTGTTTAAAGAATGATTTGAGTTCATTAACTTTATCTTTGTCATTATCTTTCCCTACTCTTTTTCCTAGTTCATTCAGCATTCAGCCAATGGGGGTCATTGTGACAGCTGTAATTATGATGTGTTACAAAGACTGTATTTAGAAGAGAAGAATATTTCATTATGATAGATGAGTGTTAACGGGGAGGCGAGAACAAGGAGAGGGTTATGTGAAACCATACACTGGGTGGAGGAGACACGCACAACATAGGAGCAAAAAAAAAGGGAGGAAATTGAGGATGGATAAATATAAAACAGAGGAGACAGACCAGGAAAGATGGATCTGTAAGAATTTTATCAAAAGTAAACAACAGTATAAATCTTGTTGCTATCGTACATCATTATAAATATTGTCCTCTCAGAATTTTTCCCTGACCTTACAAGAAATGTTTGTAAGATCTCTTTCAAAAGGCATAAAAAGAGCATTTATATATAATTTTTTATAAAGTCAAATCTTAGACCCTTTCTGGCTGTATTATCACCTGCTACTCTGCATATGCTTTTTGAAGGAAACCCCACATTAGAAACGAGCAGATGCAGTTCATTTAAAAAAATATCTATTTTGGTCTGATGTTAACCAGCTGAGAGACATATTTCAGTGCAGATTGTCTTATTGTAATGCAATAACTGTTGAATTACAGACCATTGCTGATTCTGAAGAACACAAAGAAGGCATTTACTCTGAAATCAAACAGCAAAAAAGCAGCCCTTTTAATTCTAATGGTCATTATATGTGGACCTCAGAAAAAAATGTATGAAAATGTACACTGTAAAAAAAATTCCGTAAAATTTACGTTAAAAAACCAGCTGTGGTTGCCAGAATTTTACCGTAAAAATAACGGTAGCAACGTTTTAGGGTTAATGGATTTATCTTAAATTTAAAAAAAATGAGAAAAAACGTATTTCTTTAACTGATGTAATGCTAATATACCAAAATAGTTCTGAAAAGTTCTGAAATCTGTTTTGTACCTACACTGATAACCATCAAAATCAGGTGATGTCATCAAAGTCACATAATGAACCAAAGCTCACCACAAGCAGCTTTTCCACAAGCTGGAATATATATAGAAGGTGCACAATGTCATTCACACAAACACTAAACACCATCATGGTGAGACTTATTAAACTGAATTATTATTCCAAAAACGGTATTTTACTGTAAAATTGTCTGAAATGTCTATTACAGTTTTTCACCGTATATAGTAGAGGAACTTACCGTTAACCATTTAACAGGTTTTTAATGTAGCATTTTCACAGTTTTTTACCATTAAAATCATGGTCATTTTTTACTGTGTACCATGACCCCTTTAAAAGATGAATTCAAAGTTAAAAAAAGAGAACTATTTCGTTTAGTCTAGCATATACTCAAGCACTAACAGTTAAAGAAAAAGACTTTAGATTACCACAAGGTATGTGATAAACCCATCTGTTTCCAGGTTTATTATTGGCCGAGAGAAGCCGGGAGAGCAAAGTGAAGTGGCCCAGCTCATCCAGCAGACCCTTGAACAGGAGCGCTGGCAACAGGAGATGATGGAACAACGATATGGCAACTACATGGGGGATGAGGAAGAGGTCTGTAGTACTTTCCTAGAATAGTTGTATTTTAATTTTTTTATTGTTAGTTAAAAGTTGGTAATCATGTACTTGTGTGTGTACCTACTTAAACCATATTTTGGAGACAGATTTGTACTTAGAAGAGAGCTAAGCCTGGCCTATATATACGCTAGGCCTATATATAACCTGCTATAAAATGAAAAAAGTTTTTTTCAAATTGTGAAAGATTTTATGGGTTAGAATTGTAGTATTTATAAGCAGCTGTATATAAAAACAATAGAAGTTTATGCAATGTCCCCATTTAGTTAGATAAACATGTCATAATGAAATCAAAAGTAAAACAGTAAAAAAGATCATCTGCTGAAGCGCTCTCATTGGACAGTTTCACTCATTTAGAGACAGTTTGTTCAGGTTGCTTATTCAAACACTTTTTAGGTTTTGTGTGATATGTTTGACACTGTTAATCACAGTTTTGAACATTATACATCAGAATAACAGCAACGGTATAACATATAGCAAACTAATCGAAAAGTTTCCACATAACAGACATTTTTTAAGATATATAAGTGTTGTATTGAAATTTGCATACTCCGCTCCTAGAGGTCACTATGATTATAACAAAAGGCAAGTGAGCTACAAATGAATGCAATATCACAACACTGAATGTGAACTTTGAGTGACACTAGACTTTGTATTACATTTAAAGATGGGAAATTAACTAAAATGCACCCTGAGACACTCTGTGCTCTTTTTCTATTGTGCTGCATCCTGTAGTGCAAAAACATATTACGTGTAAACGTCCACTAATATTAAGTATAAAACTTCAGCATAACCCTTGCCATAACACCATATCTGTACCCTGATTTTTGAAAGGAAAAGTGTTATATTTAGTTAACAAATGTCAAAGTCTGTATTTTTCTCTAGTTTATTAGGACATTTTTAAAAATAGGTTTAAAACCTGTGACAAAAGGCAGTTCCTTTATCCTTCCCCTTCTAGCCGGGTGATTTTGGCACTGATGAAGATGAAGACGAGATGAGCCCTACATACCCTAGTGCCATAGAGGTGTTTGACTTGGCCGAGAATGAGGACATGCTGTCACCAGTAGAAGTGGACCCTGAAAAGCTTGCCCACAAATATAAAGAAGTAAGACAAAAATGTTAAAAATGGTAAACTGCTGTAGTACTGTTTTATGGAAAAGTGCATTTATGTGTGTAGATAAACAATTTGAACGGACAAACTCCTCAGACTCCAACAAATTGTGGAGGTCTCTGTTGATATCACAGTAGAGGTCTTCACGGGTCGACTTGGATCCGAAAACCTGAGGTCCGACCCGAGACCCGAGCGGGTTCGGGTCCAAAACTTCTACGAGTGCCTCGGACACGGGTCGGGTTTGGTATTAGCAGCCTCGGGTCTCGGGTAATTAATATAAATGTGCTTTTTCCCAATGGACCCAATTAGACCCGAATTCTTTTAAACTTTCCCGGATGCATAGCCTACTTGTGCGTTCATGTTAAGTTCATTTTTGAGAAACGCACGTAAAAAAGGAACATACGTTTGTAACCTCAGAAATGCCTCTTATAGATATGAGATCCATCAGGAAACCCACTTACTTCATTACGCTGCGTGTCAATGCAAGGCTTTTCTTTTTTTGTGTGCAGAAGCTCTTCACCGGAGATGAGGTAAATAACGTTGCAGACAAAACTAGCAAATCGATGATTTATTAACCTATCGATTTAATTTTTATAAAACTATCGCGTTTATATTTCAAATCCACTGGTTACAACTGAAAGCCAAACTCAGAAATAACAGGCAAAACATATAAAGTAATAGGCTAATAAGTAAATAAACTGAATGAAAGTATTGGAGCAGCGGCCAAATCAGTCAGCAGGACCCCGGGAGTTTTCCGGACCGATGCGCGGCTGCAGGCTGTGCACGCGTCAATGCCGTTTACGTTCGGGTCCAGTCGGGTTTGAAAATAAATGCGGTCGGGTCGGATTCGGGTATAATTTCATCGGGTCTGTCTCGGGTTGGGTTTATCTTTTAAAAAAAAAATAATTTATGCACGTCAGGTTCGGGTAAGAAGGGATTCGGGTCGATTCGGGTCGGATACGGATTTTAGGACCCGAGAAGACCTCTATATCACAGACCCTTAGAAGAATTCAAATTAGGGTGTATCCAATCTTTTAAATATGCAAAAACAAACCCGGTTACTTTTGCTTTGTCTCTTAGCGAAGATAAAAGGAAGGGACAGATCAGCATGGGGTATAACTATTTATTAAGCACCGTTAAACAAACTCTACCCACATAAATTAAAAGTAGTCCCACCTCAAAAAGAGCCACCCACTGAAAGTCTTACAAATGTTTTTTTTTCAAACTGTCACTTTAGGTCATATTTGAAAAATGCATTCAGACTAATCAGTGTGTTTGTTTTGTTTTCCATTAAGATGCAAGTTTCGTCATTGCAAAAGAGCAGATTTAGTTACATTCTTTAACCTGTGTACTACTTTGGCACAGTTGCAGATCAAACATGCTGTGACTCAGGCTGAAATCCAACAGCTCAAGAGGAAGGTATGATAACTCTTTTCATGCTAACTGGTCATCAGATCTCTAAAAAAAACTTGGGATTTCTTAGGATGAAAATGAAAATTATCATCATGTACTTGTCTTTCCAAACCTGCATGACTTTATTTAGAATACAAAATGAGATGTTTTGAAATTCTTCAGGCTGCTCATTTACATACAACAAAAGTGGACAGTGGTTCAAACTGTCAAGCTCCACAAAAGACCAAAAGCACCATAATAGTAGTTCAAATTACTTGAAATCGAAGTTTGTTACTTGCTTAAAAGAATAGTTCAACCAAAAACATGAGTTTGTTACTTCATCGGAGCAGATTTAGAGAAATATGGCATTACAGCATTTGCTCACCAGTGGATCCTCTATAGTGAATAGGTGCTGTCAGAATGAGAGTCCAAACAGCTGATAAAAACACCATCATAATTCACAAGTAATCCACATGACTCTAGTCCATCTATTAATGCCTTGTGAAGGAAATGCTGCATGTTTTTAAAGAACAAATCCATCGTTAAGATTTTAATGGTTGCTTCCAGCTAAAATACAAGTCCTCTATCCATAATATTGCTTTCTCCAGTGAAAAAGCAGTCCCACTTTATATTAGGTGGCCTTAACTACTATGTACTTACATGTAAATTAATCATTTGAAACAATGCACTTATTGTGTACATACATGTTTTTACATGTACTTGTATTTTAAAAATACCTGCATGTAATTACATCTGTAATCAGTTTCTGTATTACATTTATAATTACACTGTTGATCCAACTCTTACACCTTTACTGACCCTTAAACCTACCCATACTACCAAACCTGTCCCTGACCTTACCCATATCCCACCTCAATAGCAGCAAAAGTGTTTTGCAATACAATATGACCACACTAAGTACATTGTACTTACTTTTTTGATGTAAATACATAGTAGTTAAGGCCACCTAATATATAGTGGGACCAAAAGCAGTTCTGAACAAATATGTTATTGGTGGAAGCATTATTATGGATTATGGACTATTTTGGCCAGAAGCAGTGGTTTAAAAATAAATGCCTTGATGATGGATTTGTTTATTACAAACAGCTTTTAATTTCACAAGAGGTCAGCTGATGGACTGGAGTTTTGTTGGTTACTTATGGATTATTGTGATTGTTTTATGAGCTGTTTGGACTCTAATTCTGATGGCACACATTCACTGCAGAGGATCCATTGGTGAACAAGTAATGTAAAGCTGAATCTCTCCAAATCTGTTCTGACGAAGAAACAATCTCATTTACATCTTGGATGGCCTGAGTACATTTTCAGCAAATGTTCATTTTTGGGTGAACTCCTTTAAAATCTTCTCCATGCCATAGCTTTCAAATCTGATTATTGTTTAGTTTTCACACATTCAGAGGCACCAGGTTTGACTGATACACAAGCTGATAATTTGTGGCATTTTTTGACATCAAATCTGATACAACACTTTGAGGCAGCATGTTGGTAATGTTTTAATGAGATTTTATAGCTTGGTGGAAGGGAAGATTATTATTGTATTATAGCTTACATTGTTCATTTTGGTAAAAGTCATAAAGACTTACAATGCCATTAGTGTGAGTAAATGATGGCAGAAATTACATTTATAGGCCTTTAAATTTTTCAAAAGAACACATATGGAAGTTTTTCCTCTGACAAAGAATTCTGGTTTTCCATTTGCACAACAAGTCTAAAAACGTAATCACCTGTTTGCATTCATGTGTGAAGCTAAATCATGCAGAGCAGGAGAAGCAGCGCTGGCGTGCTGAAAAGGCCCAGATGGAGCATAACATGCAGGAAAACCGGGAACGCATGGAGAAGCTGGAGGGATATTGGATGGAGGCGCAGAGTCTTTGCCAGGCTGTGGATGAGCACCTGAAAGAAACTCAGGCTCAGTACCAGGCTCTAGAACGCAAATACAGCAAGGCCAAACGCCTTATAAAAGAGTATCAGCAAAAGTGAGAGAAAACACACAGATATCATCCACATCCATCCATATATTCACCTTTGTTATTTGTTAATTGTAATGTTGTGATAATTTTATGTCCAAGGACAATAAATACAATTATAATTACATAACAACATTCTGAAAGACATAAGTACTACACACTGTAAGTACTACACACACAGACACACACACACACACACACACACGTTTTTTTTGCTTAATTTATTCAAAATGAAATAAAAAAGCAATTCATGCAGACAATGAGTTAGATACAATTCTTCTATGATGACAAAGTTAATGTAAGGAAGCAAATTTTTGAAAGAAAAACAAAACAATATTGTAAAAAAATGTTTTAAATTATGATTAAAATATGTACACTCGTGTATCTTAAATGCAAGTAAATTGCTACTTTTAACGCCATTTCACAATTTCATCAAGTCAAAATTACAACCTTACTAAAAATCCTATAAACTAAACAAACTTGAATACAATTATTACATTTCTAAGGACTAGGCATGTGTTTTAAACTATTTTTTTTTCTTTTAGTCATTGGGCCAAAATCAATATTTAGAGCCAAGTGATTAATTCATATTTAATTAAGTATTCAGTATAATTTAAGGAATCCGTTAATGTCTTTTGCCTTCTGTTTTTCATACAGGGAGATTGAGTTACTGAAGAAGAAAACAGCTCAGCAGAAAACTCTAGAGGAGACTGAAGCTTCACATAAGGAGGAAACAGAACAACTCCAAGACAAGGTAAAGTGACGATTTCCTGTAATATTTAGTAATGATCAAATCCTTTTGCTTATCACTAATACATCAATTTTAAAAACTAATATACAGTTTATAAATATGGCAATTAGACCATTCAATTCAAGCAGTCATGTAAAATATCTCTTTATACAGGTAATAGATCTCAAGTCACAGGTCGAGGAATTGAAGTCACTGGATCCATCGTAAAAGTAAACAGTTGTTAAAATGATACCTACTTCAGTGTAAATGTATTGGAACTGGGGAAACAGAGAATCTGTACTTTTTGTCCATTTTGTTTTTGTCAGTAAGCCCAAGAGTTTCATTCCTCCATACCTTGATTTCAGGCTTTTTATGCTTTTAGAGATTTTTCTTATATTCATTCTTAGTATTGTGAATAATTGTTTTACCATGCAGTGTTTGCTCTTTAAAACCTTTTGTATTTTCCTTATATTTAACTCTAGATAATGATTTGGCTGTCATTGATAGTTTTGCCAAAGTTGTTCCTGTAATATTCTAATGTACACAACAAAATCTTTTCTAAGTTATGTTAACAACATACATTTGGCAAAACAGAAGACTGATCTTTCATTAACAAAATACTACAGTGGAACATTTTTCTGGGCTTCGGTCCTGAAACTAATGAAACAGAGACTGATTCTACGAGAAGTGGTAAAAACAACATCTTGTATTTGAAGACATCTGTTTCTGAAACTCCCACTTGCTCCTGTACTTTAAAAGTCTTGTTACTGTTTCATTTCATTTTTTTTATCCCGATGTCTTTCCTGGGATGTTCCTTAGGAGGCACTGTTGTATATGTGATAAAACAGTATTTATGATTTATCTAGATTCTTTAAAAGTATATATTAATTTAAAATGGGAAGCACATCATTCATGGTGGAATGGAGGGAACCTGAGGAAAATGAGAAAGACTCAAAATGATAAAAATGGTCTTTTAAAGAACTATTTAAGGATGAAGTATTTCAGCTCATATTTTGTGGTCATTAAAAAACAACACATACTTAGCTTAGCCTTACTATATAGCCAGATTTTTAAGGGGTTTATGTAAACACCTCTCTCCAGATGCCTCTCTTTTACCTATAGCAGTCCACACTTTACCTCTTGTGCAAGGTTTTGGTGACTTGAACCTTAAAAACCAACTGCTGCCTTTTTCTCAGTATTACTCCTGTTCATAGTCACTCTCCAGTGTTCATTTAGACCTTCCCTTAAACCTTCTTTACAGAGGCAAGAAAGGTGTTTGCTACTTTTTTCAGTGGAACTGTTCTTTTGTTCAACTATACCAGACACTGGTAATAATAATAATGTATGACTATGGGACTGGCCTCCACATGTGTATAGTTTCCTTTTCCTTTTTTTTTTTTTTTTTTTTTTTTAAATGAGTGTGGTTTACATTTAAATGCAGTTAAGAGATTGACATGTATAGGCCACAATAGTTTAATGAAATCTGGATGCATTCAAGAAAAGAGGACACAAATCTTGATTCTACTGCCTGGAATGAATCTGCCTCATGAATTGTTCAATATGATTTAACCTAATACAGCACAATTTTCTTAGACTAGCTGTTGGAGGTGTATGTCCTAGATACAATGGCAGTGAATTCCACATCTTATAGGAAGCAAGATTATTTGTTAACATAATCATGTGAAATGTGTGAAGGAACAAAGAAATATAAATGATTGTGATTGTAGTATTTAGTATGTCATCATTAGTCTTTACACAGGACTAAATTAAATTGACGAGGCATGTAAACAACTTTTTTTTTTTCTCAGTGCAAGGCTTGTATGGAAAACACACTCATGTGGTTTGTTAATGTGCTTTTATGAAATAAAGAGTCAACTGTGGATTTGTAACCAAGGTTACTTTGTTTTCTTCAAGTGGTACAACATGCTCTTTGATATGCTCAAAATAACTTATGGACATATAATGGTACTTTTTATTTATTCAAATCTGTCAAGAGAGCAACTACAATGACCATATAAACTCAGAGGTATCTGAGACTGCTTTGCAGTTCAGTGATGACCAACACTGAGGACATTAACATTATCTAACACTAGAGGGAGTGAACTGATACATATGTAGTTTACAATCACCTACAATAAGTATGGCACAGTTATCAAGAATATCTCAAATAAAGTAAATGAAATACCTAAAAAACTTAGCCCTCAAAAATCTGATACCAGAGGACTTTTCCTCTTTTTCAACCTAAGCATCTTATGAAGCATTCTTCTTTGCTCAGTTTTACAGTAAAATCTTGAGAGTATTAAACGGAGCAAAAACCAAACCATTCAACAGAGTGTTTAATCTGACTGCCTCCGTGGTACAAATTGAGAAAAAAATACAGATTAAATTCATATTTGTAATACATACTCTGCATTAGAGAACTCTTTGTTAGTCAAACATTATACCAATGGACAAAAGGAAAAAGAAAAAAAGCTTTCAGTTAATTTTTACAAATATTTGAAGGTTAAATTGTTTCCGAGAAGATGGGAAATTTGCATAGGACCAATGTGCATGTAAACAACGCATGAGCATCTTCTAGCTCTCGAAAATGGTCACTAATATCTAACACCCAGGGTTTTTTTTGTAGAAATTTTGTAGCAATGACACAGATGGTATTTTATATAAATCTTAACACTCACAATTCAGTACATAAAGCACTTCAGCGAGGCCTTCAGAGTTAGTAAACACTTCAATCATGTGATTTTACATGACCTACACAAGAAAGAACTGATGTGATCTTTATGGTATCTTTAAAAGTAAATCAGCAGACCCACATTTTGGAATGTTAATGAACAGTAAATCGATAAAAAGCCCTGTCAGCCACTGAAGGGTAGAATTAATGTACTGGGCGTTGCCCTTGCAATACTATATGATTAAAATATCTATATTAGAAATTAGAATAATGTAAATGTTATATGACTTATAATTTTATAATAGATCTATAGAGGAATCTCAACTTGTAAACATCACATGTACATGTATCATTCTGATAACCAGCTCTTTACTGTGGTCAAGGTCAGTGGTGGAGGGTTTTTTTCTACCTGGTTTGTGCACATTGTGACAAAGATGAATTTAAAATATACAATAAACACATTATACAGTATACAAGTATGGCAAAGACACATGACAGCAACAATGGTCACAGAGTACAAATGAGCACCAAAATATTTTTCTTTTAGGAGGCCCATTTGCAACAAAAGCAAAATGAAAAGATTATTAGTGGCAAACCAGACTGATGAACAAAGGTTTTATGTTGCAAGTCTTGCAACATGACAATCACAGTAAATCATGGTTAAAAGTATCTTTTATCTGTGATCTGTGCATGGTTATTACTTGATAGCCACTATTTAAAGGGAGATAAACTATACTAAATGCAACTAAGATCAGTTGTATGTCAAGTAAAAAGATTAACAGAAGCACAACAATAGATGATTGTATGCATTTTCTTTTGCAAGGAGGGACATGACGTCTTCAAAAACTACCAGAACATTTATGCATCTATGCAAACCCAAGAGTTCTCATTCTCAAAACCCTAATTTTCCCATCTTTGAAGTTTCTTGACTAAAAGAAAACATCTTGCAACACATCCATTTACAAAATTATTTTACTATGATCATAGGAACAAACTGTTGAACAATTACATATTTTGTTGTTAATAAAATATAGTTGACTTTTGCAAACTTTTTTTTTCAATAAATTGACTATAACCAGCCTAAAGACTCTGTGTTTTTGGGGACCAACTACACCCAGCAATTTTGTGCCCCATTATGTTATACTCAAAAATGCGTAGTTCAGACCTGTCTACCAGTCTCAGCAAGAACAGGATCTTTTCAATGGCTAGATAATTTTGTCTGAAAGGAACTTAAAGATGAACTAAAGACGATCTTAAAACAGGAACAACAAACTTTTCATGTAAGATCCATAAATTCATCAGTGTCTTTACTTCTTTAGTCAGGAGTGCATTTTCTGGTGATGCCGTGTGAGATGGTATCTACGAGTAAAGCTTTTTCCACACTGAGTGCAGGGGAAAAGTTTGGTGCCATTGTGAAGCTGTTGGTGAGCTTTGAGACTTTGTGGCCGACTAAAGCTTTTTCCACAATCAGGGCACTGACATGGCCGAACGCCTGAATGCTTCTGCTCATGCCTCCTCAAATCTCCTGACTGCCTGAAGCTTTCGCCACACTGTGAACACAGGAAAGGTTTTTCACCCGTGTGTGTGCGGAGATGCACATTCAGTTGTCCGGAGTGGACAAAACTCTTTCCGCACTGCTTACATGTGTAAGGCTTTTCTCCTGTGTGGATGCGCTGGTGTTGCTTGAGGCTATTAAACCAACTGAATGCCTTTCCGCAATCTGGGCACAGATACACCTTCTCCCCCTGCTTGAAGCAGCTGTGGTTCTTGAAGCCCTTGATTGTGCTAAAGCTCTTGCAGCACTGGCTGCAGCTGTGAGGCTTTTCAACAGACAAAACACCCCCTTCCTGGAAACTCAGATATTTAACGCTCATTTCTGGATGGTGACGGCGGATGTGTTTGTAAAGATAGCGCTCATCGATGAAGGAGAAGGGGCAGTATGTGCAGGGAAAGATGCTGGCATCAACAAGGGCTGAGCTCTGGCGGTGGGCTTTGCGGCGTGAGTGGCTCTGCTGGTGGCGCTTCAAGCCAGAAGACTGGGTGAAGGACTTGAGGCACAGGGTGCAGCAGTAGGGCTTTTCCTTGGAGTGGATGGTGCGTTCATGGCGACGAAGGTTACACAAACGGTTGAAGTAAAGGTTGCAGTGGGAGCAACAGTAAGATCCGTCTCCCTGCTGAATGCACTCATGGGCTTTGAGAAGATCAAAATTACTGAAACCTCTCAGGCATTCACCGCAGACATGATGAGAATCTGCTGCTTCCTGTGGTTGCTCTCTCTCATTATTATCCTGTCCTGCACATTGATGAGTTTTTAGTGTCTCCAAATCAGAGAACCTTTGTTCACACTCTGTGCAGATAAGCACTTCATCCTGAGCTGCACGCTTGTTTTTGGGTGGTCGTCCCCTTGGTCGGCCAAGAGGCACTTTTTTAGGGTGACTCCTGCCTCTCAAAGTGTTCTTCACGGGCCTCCTCGCTCGAGTAGGAGGTTCATAGGTTGGGTCATGCTTGTCAGAATTTGTCTCTGTTTCGCCCTCAGTCCCTGCTGTGAGTGAGCCGCTCTCAACTAACCTGAGGTACTCTCCATGGTGATGGCGTTTCAAATGTTGATATAAATTGGATTTGGCCACAAAAGAAAAGGAGCACTTTGTGCAAGGGTATATATCAGAAGGTCTGTCAGCATCTTTCTCTCTCTTTTCCTCCCCCTGGTGGGTTTGTTGGTGTCTTTTCAGCCCTGTTGCTTGACTAAAGCACTTCCTACAATGGCTGCAGCAATAAGGCTTCTCTTTGGAGTGAATAGTGCGCTGATGTCTCTTCAGATGACAAGATCTCAAAAAGTTACGGCCACACTCACCACATTTATTCATTTCACCCGAGACCTCAGCAACACAGTTCGCTTGGTCACTCAAAACATTACTGCATGTATCAGACAAATCAGTGCAGTCTGACTTTTCTGACTGATGGATGGGTTGTCCATTTGGGGTTGAAATTTGACCCTGACAGCTTTCTATCAACGGCTGCATATGGGCTGGAGGAGCTGCATCAGAGGCCAGAAGGCACTGGTCTATGTCTACAGACTCTAGTGGCTGTGTCTGCATGAAATATGCATACTCATCGGGATGTGAGCGCTTCACATGAACATGCAGATAAAAAATGGTTGGGAAGGAGCAATGGCAATAAGGACACAGACAGTCCTGAGTTGCCAGTTCTTCAGTTGGACCTGAAAAAAAGAAATCAAATTACTAGAAAGCCACTAGGCCATGACAGAAATCATCAGAAAATGCATAGCATTCTCTGTATTTAGCTGTCCCTACAAAGTAATACTCAAGTCCTTATGACTTTAAGCTGTACAACTGAAATGTTTTTCAGTCTAACTTCAAATATGTTTTGTACACAATCAAGCAATGCTTCCTAAAGACTAGCAATCCCATTGATCTAATTGGTCTTAACTGTATGTTTTTTTTTGTTGTTGTTGTTTTTTTAAAAACAACAACAACTGTTTGTATGTCTTCAATAACATGTTGTTTGAACATCCAGGAAATGATTGAGCAGGTCATAGAGACTGAAAGTAATTATGGCTTTAGTTTTTCTAAATTAATTATATTAAGCAACCACTCTAAATAATTCAGCCATGAAAGATTCAAAGCTGCTGCTAAACAGCAGTGCTAGAATAATTGTGTTAAGTTACGGTAGTCACACCCTTATGTCATTCCAAACCTGTATGCATTTCCTTCTTCTGTGAAACAAAATAAGATATTTTGAAGAATGTTGGCGTATGGTGAAAAAACTGCAATTGGTGGTGAAGCAATTGGATTACATCAGGAATTATTAAATAACATCTGGATTAACTGCACATTGTGACATTAAAGAAACATTCACTCAGAACTTACAGCATGACGTTTAAAAAAAACTCCCTTCCATTTCATAATATGGAACAAAGATCCCACAGAGGAGGTAAAAATTCAAGATGTAGTTACCTAGAGAAATGCTTTTCTTATCCCAGATCTTATCCCAGATGATACCAAGTCCTTGAGCATATTCTTCAGCATACCAAACTCTTAATTCCTGCCCTGGGCTAATAGGACGACAACAACGGAACAGAATACGTCCATTTTGCTGGAATGCAACAAGATTCTGCTCCGTCTCACTCCTTGAGCACACCACAAACCTAAAGCAAGACACAAGATTGACAAAACTATCAAATAAATGGCTAAATTACAATGCACAATAAAAGCGAATAGAAGTGCTTACTTCATCCAGTTAGAGTGAGTGTCCCTCTCTGCATCTACGTAAGTATACTGTTTATTACCTCTGTAAATCTAGAGAGAAAATGGCATTAATATTTGTTTAGCCAAATGCTTATATTAAAATTACAATTATAACTCTAACAAATAATAAAACAGTTAGGTCGACACTCACTACCCAAGAGAAGGCACTATCCAATGCCTTTTCCTCTGAGGTCACCTCTCCATCAAAAGGTCCAAAATGCATCCCCAATGGCACAGTCTGACCTTGGTTGAAAACCCCAAGCCCTGCATTAGAGATGCTCGATCGACCTATAACCAAGCCTTGTGGCAGCGTCAGCAGAGCTCTCTGAGGAATACCCATAGCTGTTGGCGAGTCACATGTGAATAATGGTGGACCATGAACCTCACACTGGTCAATGAAGTGCTGGTGACACATCTCACAATCTGCCAAAAAAAAAAAAAGAATAAGACGAGGAAAGGGTAATGCATACACAGAAAGTGTAAAAGGTACACATGAAACAGAGAATGGAAAGAGATTTAAATTAAAATTGCATATTTAAGTTTGTATATGTTAATTACTTACAGAAATGTTGGTCATTAAACATGTTATCCTCCTGTCCCTCCATCATCACAACTGAAGAACTATTAGTAACGGAGCCTTGTATCTCTAAACTCTGCTCATCACTTGGTGGCAAATCTGTCAGAAGCAGTTTAAAAAAAGCAAAAATGTCATCAAAGTTATGGTGTTCTGTATTTGGTTAGACCTGCACCTCACGTAGGAAAAAAATAGAAAACAACTAAATTAAGATGTCAAGCTTCATTAAAAAAAAAAAGCAGAATGACATTGCATTACTGGCATTGGCAAAAATTTAACATACATTCTGAGTAATGTTAAAGGTAAATCTGCTGTCGTGACACATTCTGGTGACCTTATTTTAAATGTCAAAAAAGCAGTTTAATAATAGCAAAAATTCACGAAAAGCATTAACCATTCATAATTCAAAACAGACATATGAAACCGTTCAGACAAACCAACAAGAGAGATACATTTTGTGTGTACATGTCGATTTGAGCAATCTAAAGCTAGCATGATACGTCAAATAGTTGGCTAATTACTTCGCTTTAGTGTACAACAATACCCACCCGGACTGTCCGACATTGTTTCACCAAATGCAGTAAGTCGCACTTTTTGCTTCTTAACACTGTACAAACATTCGGACACCAGGGTTAGACACAGTCCTGTTGGACATTCAAGCTTACTAGCTGGACAGCGAACAACAGCCCAACTCAGCGCTTCCCGAAACAGGAAGTTGTAATAAGTCGGCGTCTATCTGTGACGCCATCATTAACCTTGTTTTCCTTCCGCGACTGTGCACTGCAAGTAGAGGAATTTTTTTTTTTTAAGTAGAGAACTTTTCTCGGTGCAGCTCAAAACGCTAGAGCTGATCAGTTTATCATGGTTATTCGAACGGCTAATATAATCAAAATATACACTAATCAGTGGCGTGCGGTGGTGTTTTAAAATGAGGAGGCAGTTTTATATAACTATATGTATGTGTATGTGCGCGTGTGTGTCCCTGTTACACTTAATGTTGTCACATTTTCCTGGGTACATAAATATTACATAAAAAAGAGAACAAATATGATTATATTTTGTATTTTATTAATATTATTTTTTTATTTTATTTAATAATTTTAATACTAATTATATATTTCATAGTGTTTTTATGAATTTTTATATTTATTCCAAAATAATAACTAAAGGCAGTAACAATTTGAACAATATTCTGGAAACAATAAGGTTTCATTAGTTAACATATAGCCTACTTTAGTTAACATGAACTAAGAATAAACAATAGCCTACTTCTACAGAATTTATTAATCTTAGTTAATATGAATTTCAACATTTACTAATGCATTATTAAAATCAAACCATTTGTTTATTAACATTAGTTTATGCACTGTGAACTAACATGAACTAACAATGAACTGTATTTGTATTAACTAATGTAAAAAAGATTAATAGGCTAAATACTGTAATAAATGTTCATTGTTTGTTCATGTTAGATTAAATGACACCTTATCAGGGCTTGACATTAAGCATTCTCATGTGGTTGTCCTTCGGACAAGTAAATTTGTCATTTACTTGTCCGAGTATAAAAGTTACTTGCCCGGA
>JAFVLL020005265.1:116804-143122 GCA_021397915.2 Tor tambroides | reverse complement strand
GTATATATGTGTATATATATATATATATATATATATGTATATATGTGTATATATATATATGTATATATGTGTATATATATGTATATATGTGTATATATATATATATGTATATATGTGTATATATATATATATATATATGTATATATGTGTATATATATATGTGTATATATGTGTATATATATATATATATATGTATATGTATATATATATATGTATATATATATATATATATATGGAAATATGTATGTTGTGTTATTTTATCAAAATTAAGTAACAATAATGGGTTCTTAAAAATAAACTTTTTTTGAGATGTTAATTTTTTTCTGCCTATGTCTCTGGGTGCTATGGATATAAAATTGAAATTTATTTTTAAAAATTGGCAATTTATTGAGGAATATTCTAGGCATTTCAAACAACTTGGGACTATTGGTTTAAACAAGGTTTTTGTTGTCCTCAAGTCCCCGATTTAGGATAAAGGCTACATCTAGTGATCGGTAAATAAAGTTTTTTGTATTTGTCATTATTTGTCAATGTACGTGAGAATAATGATGCAATCACATACACAAAAATGTTTTAAATAGCTTAATTTCAGTTTACAAAACCATTCAAATACAAAACACATATTTTCAAAAACAGCAAAAAAATAAAACACACACACACTTTTAAAATATAATTATAGGATTTTATTAAATACTTTGTCTTCAACTCAAACCAGCACTAAAAATTCAGCAACTTTTGTTACCGTTTAGCCACTTTTTAAAGGGTCTGAAGATCTTAACACTGAGATATAGATATATATATATATATATATATATATATATATATATATATATATAAAAACTTTATAAAATGGAGCAATACTGAACCAATATCTCAACGAGTGCAACAGGACTGGAGTCATGAATCCCTTAACATAGTTTAACATTTACAAAATGACTATTTTAACTGAATACAAATTAAAAAGTAACTGACACTGTAATAAATATGAAGCTGCTTAACCTCCTTTGCCTTAATGCATTAAAACACAAAGTAAATGTGTGACGTTTATAAAAAAAAATGCTACCAAACTATGTGGGTGACCTCAACGTTAGTTCAGTACCCAATCACTTGATTTTCAAACTAAAAAGTGCTGTTTAAAGACATCTTACAACCTTGTAATGATCTACTGACCTGGAATTTACTCCCTTTGCCTTTATGAGAAAAAACAGCTGCACTCAAATCACGTTTAAAAGTGTAGTCTCTAAAAAAAGCCCACATATACTTGAGGAGAGGTATATCAGACCACACAAAATACATCAACATGTCAGACCAATACATCTGAGTCCTTCAACAAGGTACTCAGCATCTCCACGTGCAGAACGTAACAGCTAGAGGATCAGTAACAGTTTTGTGAATTTAAAATGTGTTTTCACATATTAGCCATGCGCTTTTCATTATCACGGCTATATTTACAGAGTGCAGAGAGTTGGTAGGAGTGTGTTCATCTGTCACCTGGCAAGAGAGCACTATGTCTTACAGGCTAGAGTTCATCTCGGGCCTGTTTTGCGCGCCATGCCGGGTGCCGGGTCACATGTTCAGCCGCTAGAAGAACTAACCGCATGAACTCCTCTACATCAAAAGTGTAGTTTGTAAACTTAGGATGTTCCCCAAGAGTAGGATGATGACCCTAAGACAGGACAAAATATCAGTAAACAATATATAATAATTTTATATATACACTACTATCAAAAGTTTTTGAACAGTAAGATTTTTAATGTTTTTTTAAAGAATTCTTTTCTGCTCACCAAGCCTGCATTTATTTGATCCAAAATACAGCAAAAGCAGAAATACTGTGAAATATTTTTACTAGTGGTGTCAAAATTAGCGCGTTAACGCATGCGATTAATTTTTTCTGATTAATGCGTTAAAAATATTTAACGCAATTAACGCAGGGGCGGGGCTAGGGTTGGCCACCCCATTCGCAACAGCTGCCTCTGTCTCTTTTTTTCTTGAAAAGGATTGCGTTTATTTAGATGCAGAACGTCTTTATGACCACATCAAACGGGAGACGTTTCAGACGCGACTCGCCAGGCGCGAGTCAAACGAGCGCGGAAAAGATACTGTGCTCGTAGCGCGCGCTCTTCAAATACACGCACAAAGGTGCCGGCGCGCGCTGTAGCCTGTATCATTTCATATCAAACAGCGAAAGAAACTACGTGTATGCAATGTCCTAGTTATGCGGTCAGTTAAGGCATGAAGTTACCAAAAAGGCGATTAAAGCTGCCTTAAAACTGTGTGCATGCATGCAATGTTATATATGCGTCACATTTAAGAACATGTCTCTGAAATTGTTTTAAAAACTGTCCTGAGGCACCCCAGCACTATCTCCCTCATCTACAACACCCGATTCAACTCGTCCGCTCATTAGTAGAGACTTTTAAGACTTGAAGTGGGTCAGAAAAGGTAAAGAGATTTGTGAGAAAATAAGACGCATGTCAGATCCTCGTCACGTTCAGCAGCAGCAGCTTTTAAAGCTATAGCAGGCAAATAAGCTAATAACCAGCTGCTATGATGCCTATTAATCCAAGAAACAAAGAAAAAAAGAGGAAATCAATAACTTTTATAGCTTTAAGGGGTTCATCTATATTTAATTTAGAATTTAGTGTTTGGTAAGTATTCATTTTCTGTATATTTCTGCTGAAGTGCACAAGTAGCTAAATATGTAATTTATTATAATAGGTTCATGTGATGATTGTTTTAAGTTCACTTAAACTAGAAGTTAAGTCTAATAAATGTTAAAATTTATAGATCTAAATGATACTGTAATGCTGACTGCTACAGTCAATGGTTAAATATTCAGGGGAAAGAACTGTTTTATAGAGACATCAGTAGTATTGATATCAGTGATGCTGGCCTTCAATCATAAAAAAGATGCCATTAAAGAAATATAAGAAATATACTGTCTTTATGTTGTTTGTACATTGTACATTGAATGCGAAATTATTGCAATATAAAAGTATATTTAAAAACTTTAATGTTAGGTGGAATTAATCGCGATTAATTTTAGAAAAATGTGCGATTAATTAGTTAATTTTTTTAATCGATTGACAGCACTAATTTTTACCATTTAAAATAACTAATTATTGTAAAATGTAATTCATTCCTGTGATCACAGCTGAATTTTCAGCATCATTACTCCAGTCTTCAGTGTCACATGATGCTTCAGAAATCATTCTAATATGCTGATTTACTGTTCAAGAAACATTTTTATTATTAACATTATTATTATTATCAATATTTAAAACAGTTGAATACATTTTTCAGGATTATTTGATGAATAGAATGATCCAAAGTTCATACTTTATCTGAAATAAAAAGCTTTTGTAACATTATACACTATACCATTCAAAATCTAGGAGTGAGTATAATTAATTCATTCATTCATTTTATTTATTTATTTATTTATGGGAAAGAAATTATAGAAATTAATACTTTTATTTAGCAAGGATGCTTTAAACTGATCAAAAGTTATGATAAAGACATTTATAATATTACAAAATATTTCTATTTCAGATCAATGCTTTCTATTCAAAGAAACCTGAAAAAAAAATTTACTCCGCTGTTTTCAACATAATAATAATAATAATAATAATAATAATAATAATAATAGTTTTTTAATATTAGACTGATTTCTGAAGGATCATGTGACTGGAGTAATGATGCTAAAAATTACATTTTAAAATATATTCTAATAGAAAACAGTTATTTTAAATAGTAAAAATATTTCAACATTTTTACTGTTTTTGCTGTACTTTGGATCAAATAAATGCAGGCTTGGTGAGCAGAAGAAACTTCTTTAAAAAAAACATTAAAAATCTTACTGTTCAAAAACTTTTGACTGGTAGTGTGTAATATCATAATTAATAGAAATTATATAGAATTTTTTCAATTAGTTAATATAACTTGCTAATAGGAAGTTATGCCACTAGTTTGAAGGTACTAACATGACTTAAACTGAATGTGAATGTTACTGTATATAGGAATACTGGGATTAAATATAGTAAACTGGAGTGAATCCAGGCAGCGGTGTGTGTGCTCTCCTCACCTTATCCTGGGGGAACACTTTGTCCCTTTTCTGCCAAGTCATGTAATGGACTCCCCTTAGTCGGGCCAGATCACGGTAGCAGCTCTCATCTTGACAGTTGTACCTGTGGAATACAGAAAGAGGGATGTTTTATGTCCCAAACTTAGCAGGCGGTGGCCCACAAAGCCTCCACAGACTCCGTTTGATGGATAACTGTTTAATTAGGCTGTATTTCACTGTCACACACATACAGACACAGTCAGATGCTTCCCTCCTCCGTAACACACATTAAAAAATACATCTTACAGCACAGAAGCTTGACTGCATCCACATGAGTATTGGGTGGATGTGTAACATGACATAAGAACACTGGGGAATATGTCTTAACACGTGCAGATAGGTGTCGAGGAAAAACAGCGCTCTGAAGCGAATCGTGATGTATTTATTTATCAGAAGAGAAACAGAAAGACACTTTTTTAAAGTGCAAGGATGCAACCGAATGTTCACAATTGATGGTTGTCAGGGGGGTCTAATGTTAAATTTGTAAGAATCAGGCATTGTGAAAACCTGCACCGATCGCCCACTTTGCCATTTCTGCTGTTCTTTGAAGAGTCACTGGGAATAAATGTTGTTTATTAAAAGTTTCTAAACTCAAAATAACCCGTTTGGTTGCGTTAATACAAACATGTTCAAAGTGTGACTTCAGAAATGGTATAAACATTATTTAAACACTGTAAACTGTAACTGAGAACTGTTTATATGGTTTTAAAGTGCCTTAGAAAAAGTGAAGAAGTATTAACATTCCTCAGACTGACAGTGGACTGTATGGCTGCCAACAGAGATCAATAAGAAAGCAGAGAGATACAAAAGCTACATACAATTCAAATATGACGGCCCAGTCGGGAAGAAAGAGAAGGTGGGTCAGTCCGGCTCCATGCATCCCAATGAAGATATCAGAGTTGTGTGTGATGCGGATTTGCTCCAGAAACGGCATCTCCCTACGAATACACATCAGCTTTCAATCACGCAAGCACCAAACTCCATCTTCTCCAAAGAAATCGATACATTTAAAACCAACATAGACTGAATCACGCACTTGTATTTGTAATCCACCAGCTTGACCTCGAATAAAGGCACAGTCTTCAGGGCATTGATAAGCTGCACACACACACACACACAGCAGGGATTCAGAGGGTGATTAACGAGACCTCAAACTCATGTGGACAGAGGCCAAGTAAATCAAGGCTTTTTACCAAGCAGGGGTCTCCAGCAAATAAGAGTTTAAATGGGCAGTTACGGAAGCAGAGTGATAAATCGATGATGAGCAAAGAGAGAGAGAGAGCACTCACCTCCTGCTGGTTTATTATCCTACGGTACTCAGTGCTTCTTGCCAACAGTGTGACACGGACTTGGCCCTCCTGACAGAGCAGAAGGACATCACAGATTTCATTCATATTTCAACACGCATTTGTTTCTTAATATGAATATTTAGGATATATATATTTTATAACATTTATAATCCAGTTTCAGATATAGATATGTATAATTTAAACCTTTATTTAGGAGGGAAAAGAGAAAGTAAATATGGGGAAAAAAAGAACCGGGCCTTATTGACAAGCACAAAGACAATAAAAGAATAAGTTGTCCAACTCTGCCATCTAGTGGCAGATAGTGTAATCATATCAATAACTTAAAAAGTACATTATATAACTACACTATAATATATATATGACATTCATCTAAACATTACTGCAAATCTGCCTACACAAAAGTTGGTGGCAAAGACTTTTGAATTTATGCCTAAATGTTTTTTATTATAATATAATAATTATTTAAGTTATAATAATTTAAATGTATATTTAAATTGGAATAAAAATAACATATCATGTAATAATTATTTAAATGTATAAGAAATACAATTAATCTAATATAACGTACAATTATAAATTAATTATTATTTATTTAAAAGTACAAGAGTTCAAAACAATTTGATATTTAAATAAAAATAAATATAACATGAAATTATAATTTAATCATTTATTTAAATTGACTAAATTAATTTAATACAAAATTCATTAATTTAAAAATAATAATGATGATAATAATAATTAATTTTAATTTAATAATTCTATTTAAAATTATATAAATAAAAAAATATAACTATAATGTGTCAAATCGATGCGTTTATGTCAGGAGGATGAGAGGGCTGAGTTTATGAGCATAACAATTTCTAAATTAATGCATTAAAACATTTCATATAGAGTATAAATTGTGTTTATATATTTTAGTATTTCATTCAGAGAGTATGAGTGTTTGTCAATGCTACTATGAGAATACAAGGATCAAATCATGATCTGTATTTGTGTGTGTGGATTCAAGTATGTTTACCTTTGGTCCATCTTGTGAGACACCAAGTCGATAAAGTACATGCTGGGAAAACGCCTTGAACAGCCCCTCACTGTGGCAGTCAGAGATCTATCAAATTACACACACACACACACACACACACACACACACACATATCTGTCAGTTAAATCTTCTTTATATATCATTTGCAAACAGAGGGCAGCAGAGGCACACAATCATCAATATGAGGATGATTTGAGCGACAGCACCAGATGAGTTCAGTCTCACACAAGGCAAATGTTGTATATCACACACACAGCATCCTCCGATGTCACGCAGAGACGCATTAACATAGACAGATGACAGCAGATGAACATGATGAGATGAACAAATGCTAAATGGGGGGGGGGGACAAATGAGAGCAACAGAGGCATGTAGGATACATACAAGAGGAGTGTTGTAGAAAAGGCCATATCGCATTCTTGGAAGGAGTGAGAAAAATGCGTCTCTGAAACACACCTGTGAACAACGCACTTTTAAGTAAACACGAAAACAATCAGATGCTTAGAAAAATGTGAAGTGATATGGAGCAAATGCCTTTTACCCTTTTGGAGTCAAAGTTTTTGAGGTGAATGATGTCATAATCGGTAAAAGCCCGCCACGTTTCGCTGAACAGGTCTCCATATCCATACAAACTCTGATAGATAAAACAACAAAATAAATGAGAGTTCAAACAGCAATGATCACAATAACCCACAGGTGATCAACATGACTCAAGTCCATCAACTGAGTCTTGTGAAGTGAAAAGAAATATATGTATCATTAAGGAGTCCATAAACAATAAAAACTTTTCCATTTCCATTCCATGTTGTCCCCTCACATCAAAATCTACCTACATATTTGTTTAAAATCATTTTGGACTGTCTTCTCTTGTAAATGCTGCTTGGTCTGTGCATATTTCTCTCCTTAGTCAGATGAGCAATTGTCTGAAGTTAGAAAATTCTTAATGATGGATTTATTAAAAACCCACTATTTTTCACATGGACTGGAGTCATGTGGATTACTTGTTGATGTTTTTATCAGCTGTTTGGACTCTCATTCTGACGGCACCCATTCACTGCAGAGGATCCACTGGTGAGCAAGTAATGTAATGCTACATTTCTACAAATCTGTTATGATTAACAAACAAACTCATCTACATCTTGGTTGGCCTGTGGATGAGTGCATTTTCAACATGTTTTAATTTCTGGCTTAATTATTCCTATTTTTGGAATATATTTTTTATTAATTATCATTTTAAATGTTAAATTAATTAGAAATTTCTTTAAAAATTATTTTCTAAATAGAAGGTTTAAAAGAACGACATTTAAATTTTAAACAATTTAATGTCTCCTTATGGAAGGAAAATATATATTTTTTTATTTCCTGAAAAACAAAGTAGCAGTAGTAGTATATTTTTATTTAACGCCATGTCAGCATCTTAGGCTATTTTCATGGTAAAAACAATATAAAAAAAATACAAGTAAAACAAACACAATAAAAACCAGCAAAGTTATATTACACAAGATTTTTTGAAAAACAAAATCTTACTGACCCCAAACTTCTGAACAGTACTGTATGATAGCTTTATGAAACCAAATCTCATTCACATTTCTGCATATTCAAAATATCGGCCACTAGACAAACTAGACACACATCCTTTCATAATCTCTCTTCATCTTCTATTAAAACTACAATCCAACATGACCATTCAAAGTCTGGAAACACGCAATATATTATCATAAAGCAGATTTTATTGGGCAATCTCATTTACATTGTTTCATACAAAAAAAGTCTCCATCTTTCTCCACACCCCTCCATTCTTCCTTCTCTTCCTCACCCTTGAAATAACAGCATGTGAACAATAGGCAGGATAAGGTTTATTTTCAGCCCACTGTTTCCATTTTATCTTTCTCTTTTAGGATCTGCACACCTCCTGAAACTGTGGCAGTCGGTTTAAACAGCAAAGCTTCTGTTACAGTGTTTTCTAATCCTGACAAGTAAGAAACATCTGTTTGTAAGAAATGCACTCTGGTTGATTTACTGGAGGACATATTGGAAGCAAACAAAGTTTGTGTGTTTAAGAGAAATGAATACTTACTGTGTCCCACATGACAATGTTTATGTCACGGCTGAAGGAATTGTTGAGGTGCTGAGAGATGTAGAGGTTGACAAAGTCACAGAAATGATGGTACATGTTCACTCCTGTAAAAGACAAGCAAATCATGCACTTTTTTTAAACCTTAGCTTTTGTGAAGACTAAACGAAAAACTCTAAATAAAAAATTCCACAAAAATATCACCTGCATCCAGCTTTACGAAGACGGTTGGCCTGTCGATTATAACATCACAATGGCCATCATCCAAGGGGTGGAAGTCTAGCTCAGAGTATGTCTGCAGTTCAGCAAACCTGAGAGAGAAAAACAACACATACCGTACTTAAACGTCTGTTTACTCGCAAGTTGAATGGGCAGCTTTTATGGCACTTTTTGGAAGTGGAAGCCAATGATCATGATCTATTATATGAAAAAAAGAGTTGCATGAACATTCTTCAAAATATATTTTTTGGTTAACAAATTATTTTGGGGTAAATATCAGGAAATATTAGCACATATACATTATTAAAATGTTTGAGGATGGTGATTTTTTATGTTTTTGAAAGAAGCCTATTTTGCTCACCAAGACAGAGCATTTATTTAATCAAGAATACAGCAAAATTGTGAAATATTTTTACAATTTAAAAATAACTGTAACTTATATTTGTACATATTTTAAAATGTCATTTATTCCTGTGATTCAGCACTGAATTTTCAGCACCAGTGTCACATGATTCTTCAGAAACCATTCTAATATGCTGATTTGCTAATCAAGAAAAATGTCTTATATCATCAATGTTGAAAACATTTGTGCTGCTTAATATTTCTGTGGAAACCACAGTACATATTTTCAGGATACTTTGATAAATATGTAAGAAATTTAATGTGTCCTTGCTGAATAAAATGTATTAATGTATTTCAAAAATCTTATTGACCCCACTTTTCAAAGTTTATATTAAAATATTATTCATTTACCTCAATAATTAATTGCATATATATAGTTTATCAATCTTAGTTCTTAAATGTTGTGTAACACAGGTAATGAAAATATTAACACAAAAACAACCATTAACTCGTTTTTTTTTTGTTTTTTTTTTATTATAATTAATTTTTTTTGGACATTAGTTATTTACCAAGACTGAAGAGGACTCTTGTGTGTCCCTTCAGCGGCTAGAGCTTTACTATTAAGGCTGCAGTGACCACCGATCTCACCCTGTTCCAGGAAATCCTCTTTATACCTGCAGTGACAGAGGAAGAGAGATGGAGAGAAAGAAAGAAAGAAAAAAAGACAGCTCATTTAGACAGGAAATTCTCACAGTTCTGCCAAACAGAAAACAATATCAGAGTTCTGCATTTTCCTTGACCTCAAACAATCCTAGAGGGGGTCCACTGACCTCTCATGACCTCTGCGGGGACTCCTCAAGTCCAGGTACAGGTTTATGGCCCTGCAGAACCGCATATGACTGGTGCACTTTAGAGAGGAATCGTCCTTAAAAAAAATGTTTTTAACTTGTATTTGCATGTTTGTTTCTAGCATTGTTTAGACATGTTGAAGCAGTGATATTTAAAACAGCCCTTGTCTTAAGCTCTGGAGGTGGGCCAAGCACTTCAGCTAGAGCAAATGAGGTGAAAAAGAACACAGATTAAGATGATTTAGGAGAAGGAAACTCACAGGACTCAACGGCTTGCACAAAGTCTTCATCTCACTGAGACGCTCCCTCACATAACCAAAATCTGCCTGCTTCCAGAAGAGTTCCTGGGCTGCCTGAATAGAGTTTGCCCTAAAGAAAGAAGACATACAGTAGCACTATTTGGAGTAGCAAAAGACTCTCTGTATTGAAAGGAAAGTCCTACGATAAAGTTTGTTATCAGTCCTTGAAGCGCTTGAGTGACACAGTGGAAGAATAGGCTGCGCTCAAATGTTCAAACTTGTGTTAACTTGTATTAGTGTTGGATTAAAAGCAATGCAACTTTGCTTTCTATGGGAAATAGAGTTTGCAGAGCAAAATAAGGAAGTAAGGGAGTAAGAAACAGGCGCAGAGAAAGTGAACTTCAACAACAGTTGAGAGAACTCCAGCTGACATGAGGCTTCAAACAGTGACAGCAGTGATATACCTCCTCTGAAAAAAATATAAATATTCAACATGTTTTGTCATGGCAATTTTCCATTTCAATGAAGGTATATCTTGTAAGAAAATGGTCTACAGTCATTCATATTGGCAGCAGAGTGTGACAAAGAGGAAAAACCCAGACTCAGCATTTATACTCTAATCAAATCATCCAATCATAATGCATATTCAACATGTGTGTCCATTTAAGGTATCTAACTACGTCCCCTAGATGAGTTTCTAAGTATTTAATGCCAGTCATCTTCTTAGAAGTGAACATATAGGATCTCTAAAATAACACTTCTTGTCTCACTCTCAGCTACACACACATTTCATACATTTCCTGTTGTTCTTTTAGCGCATCAGAATAGCTCAAGCATTCTGGTGAAGCACTCGGAGAGTCTAAAGAACACTCTTTCGTAGAGTAAAGCAAATAATAATAAAATTTCACAATATAACTGTTTTTGCTGTATTTTTTAATCAAATAAATGCAGGCTTGGTAAGCATAAGAGACATAAAAAACATTCAGAAATCATACCGAAATCTGAGGAAGTGTGTATATCTGCAAATACTGCTTGGTATTCACACCAAAATATCATTTCTGTCATCATTTAGTAACCTCATGTGATTCCAACCGTTTGTCGTCCACAAACGGAGATATTTTGTAAAATGTTAATGTTCCAATTTTTCCATACAACAAAAATCATCCGTAATCATTGGTTACAACCTCCAAAAAGAGGCCCATACAAACGTCTTTGAGTAGGTCAGCAAAGAAAAGCATACCATCCCGAGTCAAGACTGGTGCACACAGGATAGCTGAACCTGTGCTCAGGGGAGCAGCTCTTTTCATAACCCCAGCAGGCCTTCTTGAGCAGCAGAGCATCCTGCCAGCCAACAGAGACACACCTGTTTATAATCATCTACAGCATATGCACAACACTGTGATAAAGTCACAAGCAACAGAGGCCAAAACGAACAGCCTCCATTGCCCCGTTTGAAAACTATTATAGTTGACGCACGACAATGTCCTTGGAAAATATCCCACTGATTTTTAAAACGACTTCAGCAGACATTCAATCAGAAACAAGAGAAAATAGCTTACTTTAAAAGGGCAAAGCAGGTCCTCCTTGCAGAGTTTGGCCAGTCGTTTGTTGTTTTGCAGAAAGAAAGGAATATGCTGCTGAGGCAGTGCCAGGCTGCTGTAGTCCAGCTGTGGCGTGCGGCTGCTGTCCTGCCCGCTGTCTGCGGCGGAGATGGTTTTATAAGTGCAGACCAGGCACAGAGCTACCAGCAGCAGCATAGTCCCTCAAGCCACATGGAAGGAACCACACTGGCTCTCATCACCTACAATCATTTATGAGAAAGGCAGAGAGCGAGAGAGAGAGACAGAGACAGAGACAGAGAGAGAGAGAGAGAGAGAGAGAGATCACACAAGAGTGTTTAGAGAAAGAAAACGAATGGTTACAGGGGAGGAAAAACACCAAAGCTCTGGAAGTAACCATAGTGTGGGAACCTGCAAATGTGGAACTCCTACCACAGGAAATATTAGTGACCTTTTTCCTTCAATTGTTTAAGCAATAAGGCCAGGATTGAGGGAAATTAATAGAAAAACAAGTACACATTCTGCTCATAGCTGATGCACAAGGACCGTGGGAATTACAGACATATATAAGTTATGATGGAAATGATACATGTAATATTTTCTCTGATCTGGGGTAATTTTGAACCACAGCGGTATATATAAAATCATTATGAAATTCTAGTTTCTGACAAATTAGATGTATAAAAATGCTCTGTAAGATCATTAACTATTTTACTTATCTATAATGCCCAAGTCTGTTATTGTTTTTCATCAGCATTATCACAGTGTATCTGAATAGAATCAGCCAAAATAAATTCACTGCTCACAATTGATCACAGATCATTTCTTATTCACACACACACACTTTATTAGTACTGTAAAAGCAAGTTTTAAAATTGTTTCATTTCCCATTTTTATTACAACCATTATTAACAACCTAGCTTGTTATATATGTGGTTTTGTAACTTTCCAGCAATTAACATTAAATAAATATAAAATAATATGAAATTAAATAAATACGTGCATACACAACATACATAAAAATAAAATCGAGCTGTAATTATCACTCCGCAAATGCTGGTTTGTAGATTTTTTTACAATACAAAATCCAAAATGCCAAAATCACCACAGATATTTGATGTTTTGTAAAGTTTTTATTATTATTATTATTATTATCATGAGACCTTTTTTATAATAGATTAATTTTATATTAGCTAATATTTGATCAAATATAATATAGTTATAAATAGTTACCACAGCATAAACATAAGATTTCTGACTTTAAAAATAAGTCATGGGACATGTGTAATGTGTCATTTACTAGTACAGTGATTTGTCTAAAATTATAAATTAATATACTGTTAGTATATTAATAAAAAAAACAATATTTTCTCTTTATAACTGATATTTAGCTATGGTGATTTTTTTGCAAGAGAAAATTACTACATTCTTTATGTTGCCTTGTAATTATGACAACGTAATTACAGATTACATAATTATTAAAAACCCTTGGGGGAAAAAAACAACCACGGTGTGCAAATGCGACCAGAGAACTCCAAATGAACCTATTAACAGAGCAGTCTTCGCACAAATCACTATAGCCATCAAAGTTTGCAATAAAACTCATTGTGTTATATATACACACAATGACAGAAAGATTCTGACAAGCTTCTGGGATTAATTAAAAGAGATGCCTTGTTAATTACTTATGATTTACAGTAGTAACAATAGCTGCACTGTATGATTTGCACACGATGTTGAGCTGTTAGACTCGTAACTTCTAAATTCAGTGTCTAATGCGATCTGTCTAGACAGAGCAGATCAGTTAGATTAACAAAGGCGCACTGTACTCCGATCCCATACGCTTCATGGAGCAGCTCAATTACAAATCCTGCAGAAGAGTAAATGTACTGGGTTTTAATCCTCTGAGTTTCTTTACTACATTGTAAAAGTTAGTAATACCATTTTTTTTTTTTCTTGGTTAAAGGAAGCAGTCAAACTATAGAGCTGCGATACCCAAAGACACACAACGATGCCAAAATAACACACAATAACACACAATAAAAATAATAATGGTGCAAACTAAGTCGGGAACCGCAGCAACCACAAAGACTTGACACGCTGCCAGCGTCAGGGACTATCACAGCTGTCCCAGCATCCTTCTAGCGCAAAACACACATGACCAAAATAGTAAATGAACTTTGTTTTGACTTTTAGTAATTCTGAAATAGTTAAAGAGAAAAAAAGTCAGAGCGCTAACAAAAAAGTAATTATATGCTTACCTCCTTGGAGAAACTAAGAAACATCAGTGGGTGCATTTAGGGATGCAGACGCCATACTACCGGAAACTACCAGCCGGCATGTGCTACAGTTAGGACCCGCAAGAGGGCGCAAGAGGAGTAGATCCTAAATTTACACTGTTGGTGGGGAAAAAAATACATTCTCCGCGATTATGTTCTGTAGACGTCCAAGAAAGCTCAGTAATGAATAATAATAATAATAATCGTTACAGCTAAAAATACTAAATTAAAAAGTTATAAACAATCGAGCTGGAAAACAAAGCAGAGCTTAATAATAATAATAATAATCATAACACATTTGTTACTAAATAATTAAAGAATATCTTAATAACTATTAAACATTAATAAAGCCAGAAAACATTAAAGCATAGATTAATAATAATATGTTCATTGATATATATAATTGTAAAATAAATGAATAATAGTAGTAATAACATATACATTACCATATAATTAAAAACAATATCTTAGTAAATATACATTAAAAACATTAATAAATCTGAAAAACAAATTAAAGCAGAGATTAATAATATGTGTTACTATATAATTAAAATTAACATTGTTAAACATTAAAAACAATAAAGCTGGATAACAAATTAAGACAGATTAATAATAATAATAGTTACCATATAATTCAAAATATCTTAGTAATTAATAAACATTAATAAAGCAGGAAAACAAATTCAGTCTGCCCAATACATATCTCTTACTTTATTTACATGTGTGCATAAAACTGACATCAGACAGTCTTGACTGTAATTTATGATTTACAGAGATCATATCTCATAGAATATGACAGTTAAATATTTTCCTGGATCCCCTCATCCTCATCACTAAAACTCAATCAGCATGAGATGAGATAAAACCGAGTGCAAAACTTGACTCTGAGTCTACTAAGGATGTGTGGCACTCCACAGTAATCTGGAAAGCATATTTACTTGTCTACAATGAAAAGAGACAGTCAACAGCAAATCAACTGCTTACCAGTAAGATGCACAGTCCAGAGGATGAAGATCAGAGGAAAATATAGCCATTCATTCATTCTGATTATAATCCAATCGCGTAAAGTCTGAACTCATAAAGTCTCACTTCATTGTGCAAATTCAAGAGTTAAGAAACCACCAAACTTAAACGCCTATACATGAGTAGATAACAGAATTTCCTAAACCAAACATGTTTATTAACTAAGAAAAAAAAATCTAATAAAATCCCACAACTGTGAGAGGAATCGTAAATAACTATATCACTGATCCTTGAAATATGTTGAATGAACTCTTCTCTCAGAATAAAATAGATTTAAATTACTTGGTCTTTTATTACCAACACGCTTGAGATGTGAAGTTCTGTTTACAGTCAGTGTGCGTTAGTCCATTTGCAGAGTCAATTATTTTTGATTTTTTAATAGTTCATCTATTTGCGTTTTGTACACGTTCTTCACATCCTCTAGGTCCAGACGCAGCTCTTCTGCCTCCTCTGCCTTCTCTCCATACATCTGCAGAATTGTGTTGTGCCTTTGTTCTAGATCCTGTGATGAACACAAACAGCTGATTAGTGTTTAACTACCAGAATAAAAGTCCAATGTGCTCGTTAGCAAACTGATCATCTCGCAGGCTCTATGAAGGAATGGTGAAATTGTTTAAATGGAATGGAAATCTCAGTTCATTTTGTCTACACTTACAGAGGGTACACTGTAATGAGGAACAACTTTAATTTTAATTTTAACATTTACATTACCATTCAAAGTTTAGGGTCAGTAAGACTTTTTTTTATTCTTTCATCTAGCAAGGAGACATTAAATTGATTTAAAAAAGACAGAAAGGTGACATTTTTAATGTTAAAAAATAATTTCATTTTAACCAAATGCTGTTGCTCTTTTGAACTTTGTTTCGTTGTGAACTTTCTGAAGGATCATGTGACACTGAAGACTGGAGTAATGGCTGCTGAAATTTCAGTTTTGCCATCACAGGAATAAATTAAAACATTAAAATATGAAAACGTCTCTTTTAAATTGTAATAATATTTAACAAGATTTGTTTTTACTGTATTTTTTTAATCAAATAAATGGAGGCTTGATGAACATTTAAAAAAAAAAAAAAAAAAAAAAAAAGATTTATATATTAATTATTAAACACAAACACAACCTTCAGTTGCACTTTCAGTTTAGGGATTTCCTTCACTTTACTCTCCATCTCATCATTCTGATTGGTCAGTCGCACCAGTTCTTCGGCTATGACACTGCGGCTTCTCTCTAGACTAGCAATCTCCATCTTGAGGATGACCAAAAGAATTGAATACAAATTAGAACATTAATTCCACAACCAGTTATAAACCACAATCTGGTTATAAACATGGAAGATGTAATTACACACAGAATTAATTCTAGTGAAAGACCAAGGCATACCTGCAGCTGGGCAATCTCGCCCTCTCTGAGTTTGAGCTGAGACTGCAGGCTCTCAATGACACTGGATCCACCACCCAGTCGAGCCACGTCATATAGGTTAGTCCCACTGATGGACATGGTCATGGTGCTGAAAGAATGGTCGAGAGAATCCTCCTGCTGAAAAAAACAACCACAGAAGCCAGGTGAGGTGATGACAGAATGTGAGATATCTAGGAGGAGAAAGGTTTCACTGCATCTGAATAAGTGTGGACAGGGGTGAGATGAATATACCTGTGAGAAAAGGGAGGAAGGTAAGCCCGCATGCTCTGCCCCACTGACAGAACTGGAACGGGACAGTGTAGGAGTGGAGGATGCTGGAGCATCAGTCACAGACAGACTTAGAGACTTCCTCTCCTGATGAAACAAAAACAGAGACTAGTTGATTTGACTCTACTCAAAACGTTGATCTTGGGCCCCGTTTAAAATGGTTAAGTAATTTCTGAGGAAAACAGATTCAGAACGGGTCTTTTCATGCAAAACCTTTTCTTTGAGGGCCTCTTGTGCAAGGTAACATTTCTTCTTCTCCTGCTCCACCTTCATTTTCTCCATTTCAAGTTGGTTGGTGAGAAGCAACTGAAGAGGACCAAATTGGGAATAAATATGTGTGTATATGTTTTCTTACAGGGATCAAGGTACAAACAATACCTTCTCCTTCTTGGCCTCCTCCAATACTCGAGCATGTTCCCCTTTAAGATTCTCCAGCTCTACACGCTCCCTACAGACACAGAAATCAGTATTGGCACCTACAATAGCTGCTTCTTTTTCAATTTAATACACATCTCCTACCTGCTAAAGTCATCCTCCAGTTTTTCCCGCCTCATCCTCTCTGCATCCAGCTGCCCCTGCAGACGTCCCTTCTCTTGCCTCAACAGGGAAGCCTGAGACTCTAAAGATGCTATCTGTGCTCGGATGGCTAGCAGCTCCTCTGTAGCTGAACGCTCTTTCTCTACGGAAACAGCAAGCTGGGTTTGGGCATCAGCTGAGAGGAGACAATGGCAAGTTAAAACATTTGGACAATGTCACATGTGATTTATTGTTTAAAAACATTAGATTTAAGCAAATGACAGAAGCCATAGCTATTCAATCAAAACAAGCAAGTCTCACCTAAGCGGTCAGAGATGTTCTTCTCTAGTTTTTCCCATGATGCTGTCTGGGCCCCAAGCGTTGCCTGGAGGTTCTCTATCTGTCGAAGAAGGGGCCGTGTTGCGGATGTAACACTTTGACTTAGTTCCTGGTTTCTGGTCTCCGCTTCTTGTAACCTCTGTTGAAGTGCAAAAATACTTCATAACCTTCACTGACACTATCATTCTGAAGATTGGGGTCAGTAAGATTTTTTAAAGGTTTTTTAAATAAGTCTTTTTTGCCCAGCATTCAAAAATACAGCAAGAACAGTACTACTATAAAATATTACAATTAAAAATAACTGTTTTATATTTTAACAGCACCCATTACTCCAGTCTTTGGTGTCACATCATCTTTCAGAAATCATACTAATATGCTGATTTAATACGCATTTATTTGAAAAACAAATAATGAACACCTTACAAACCTGTCACTCTTGATTAGTTTGTGTCCTAGCTAAATAAAGATTTTAATTTCTTTAAAAATATTTGAACATTAGTGTACATATTTAACGTGCAGAAAAATAAATTGTTAATTATTTTAATTTTTTATACCTCTTTGGTTTTTAGAGATAACAGAATTGAATTTAGAAATGAATTGAGACTTTTTCCCTCTAAAACAGAGAAACCAATCTTTCACCAAACAAACAATACGTAGATATCAGCATAGTAGTTTGCCTTGAAAAGTCTAGGTTTCTACACAACAGCTGATATGAAATGAATAGTGCAATAATTCCTGTAAGCAGGAAGTAAAGTGCTCTAGTTACCTGCTGTAACTCATAGATCTCCTCCCTCAAGTAATCTTCCTTCTTGGCCTGCTGCTGCTCAGCTCTCTGTAAAGCCAGCCTCAGATCTGCCACCTCAACATAAAAAAACAGAGTCAAGATAGGCACAAAAGCTAACATTTGGAGATTAATCAGCCACTAAAATAAAATATGTGCAACTACAGGTAGATGAGTAACCCAAGAAAACAGTACACAAAGTTTCTCAAAACATGTAAACAAACATTTAAATACTGTTAAAGCACAGAAAAGTAATAATAATAATAATAATAAAGTAATATGATGTGATAACATACAGTACAAGTAAAAAAAAAAAATACTAAAATGGACTCACCTGATTAGCCAGTGCCTCCTGTTGCAAGCGGGACTCTTCTTGGGCTTTCTCCAACGCCAGACTCAGCTCTTCTTTCGCCTGTACCTCTCTGCTCAGTGCTAGTTCCTGGGCTTCACTATCCTTGGTGGCATTGGCCTTGTGCAGCTCCGCCAGCTCTCTAGATAATAAAAAATGAATCAAAAATGAACAAGCTGGGAAAGACCACTACCCAAATGGCAGTGATAATGGGACAGTGAATGAGTGTGTATTAGCATGTGTGGCATTTATTTACTTGTAGGAGCTGTCGAGGGCTGCTTGCAAACTGCGGTTGTTTTCCTGAAGCTCCTCGCTGCTGGTCTGCAGTTTACTTAATTCTTTCTCCTGATGCTCCACCACAGCATTCAGCTTCTTGATGTTCTCTCTGTGTTGCTTTTCGACTTCCTCTTTACCGTCCAAAACCTAAAATCAACATTGAACAAACCTCAGCATTCTCCTCTCATTTTACTGACATTTCATACGAAAGGAATAGTTCACCCAAAATTGAAAATTTGATTCACACTCAGGCCATCCCAGATACTGTATAGATGAGTTTGTTTGTTCATCGGAACAGATTTGGAGAAATTTAACATTACATCACTTGCTCACCAATGGATTCTCTGCAGTGAATGTGTGATGTCAGAATCCAAATGATTCCAGTCCAGTTACAGTCAATTAACATCTTGTGAAAAAAAAAAAACAAATCCATCGAGGTGTTTTAACTTTAAACCGTTGCTTCTGGCCAAAGTACAAGTTACAATTTTCACTGAAGCAAGCAATATTATGGATAGAGGACTAGGATTTTAGCGGGTTTAAGTTACAAAACGTTAACTGGAGGATTACTTGTGGATTGCTGTGATGTTTTTATCAGCTGTTTGAACTCTCATTCTGACAGCACCCATTCACTGCAGAGTATCCACTGATGAGCAAGTGATGTAATGGTAAATTTCTCCAAACTGTTCCAATGAAGAAACAAAAATCTATATCTTGGATGACAGGAGGATGAGTAAAGTTTCAAAACATTTTCTTTTGGGTTACCCATTCCTTGAACTCAACACTGAATGCACTTTACAACACTTAACACAGCTTTGAAGGCTGTGTCCCTGACCTGCTGCAAGTGTTTCAGCTCTTCTTCCTGTTCCTTCAGTTTTTTGGTCTGTTTGGTGATCTGTGCATCACTCTCTCTCTCTTTCACACGCAGTTTCTTTATGACGTTAGAGTGCTGCAACTGCTGCTTGGACAGTTTCTCACCTAATCAAAAGAAACAAGTAAACAAGCACACGCTTAACAATGACTCAGATTCTACAAGGATGAAGCAATAAATGTTCTTATCTCAATCAATGTGAATATTGTCAGGTCTCGCTGAACACATCAAACAGCCTCAAAGACTCACCTTCTTCAAGCAGCTCTCGGATCTGTTCCTCCTTCTCTCTTATCAGTTCCAAAGTTTCATTTGAATTCAACCTGCTTGCCAATTCTTCTCTAAGGCCCTTAATTTCCTGTGACCAAGACAAATGGTGCATTCCAACGCAAAATAAGACTGAGGTTTTAAGAATAATATAAATTCATAACAATAAAACATTTATACCTTTTTGGCGATGTCTCTCTCCTTGCAGGCGAGTTGAGCTTTCCTCTCAGCTTCAGCTATACGCTGAGTGAACTCATCTTTTAGAGACTGTACAGTAAAGCTTTCTTCCTTCAAGCTGATCATCTCACTGTGAAACACAAGTATTGCTGACTCTGATTCAACAGGCATATAAGAAAGAAGAATCTATAGCTCTATTGTGTGAACATCTAGTGCAGTGAAACTTCTTTAACAGAAAGAAATGAACACCATAAACATGCCAGACTACAAAGAATTTGTACAATAAGACCATTTTGTACCATTTTTTTATTCCATTTACATGCTGAAAGGTGTGGATGGTTTTTATTAGCTAATCTTTTTATCTGCCAACAGTATGTGAACACAGCGTCCAGTTTTCCCTAAGCTGTGTAAATATTGTTGCTGCCTCCACCTGTTTCTATGCCCTAGTTAGTTATTACAGGCGTTTGTCATTCAAGAAAACACAGCAGCAGATGGTTTTCTGGAGCACAGGTTCCCTAACTCACTCTTTGAGATTGTCACACTCCTCCTCCAGTCTGGCCTTGTCTTTACTGACCACAAGCAACTGTGATTCTCTCTTCTCTAGTCGACTAGAGAGCTCCTCGATAATCTGGGGAGATAAGAATAAAGAACAGAATATAAATTCCATGACACATACAAATAAGCTGAATAAAAAATGTTGTTTTTTAATTAATACTTTTATTCAGTGACAAAGAATTAAACTGATCAAAAAAAATTATTATGTTACTAAAGCTCTGGATAAATGTTGTTCTTTTGAAGAATACTGAAAAATAATATATCAAAATTTCCACATTTCCACAAAGATATTAAGAGAACAACTGTTTTAAACTTTGATAAGAAGAATAATAAGACGGAATGTTTCTTAAGCACCATGCGAGTATATTATAATGATTTTCTGAAGGATCATGTGACACTGAAGCCTTGAGAGATATTAAATTATTTTTAAAATTATTTTTCACAATATTACTGCTTTTACTGTATTTTTGCTCAAATAAATGCAGTGAGCACTGAAAGAGAGTTTCAAAAACTCTAAAAAAAAAATCTTACCAACCACTATTTTTGAACGGTAGGGCATATCTAATACTTACATTATATTATATATTTTAACATTTATATAAATATTTATGAATAAGGCCAACCTTTTGGAGCTCAAAAATCTGACAGAGTGAATCTCCTAGTTTCTCCTCAGTACTCTGTGAAATTACAGTTTCATTCATATCAGTTTTTTGGCCGGTCAGTGTGAGGTCAGTTTCAGGTCCCTGGTCCTGAAGCTCATCCGTCTGCTCACAGTTCACTGGCGTTGCACTGCGGCCACTTTCCTCCATCTCGTTATCGTCCAGCGACTGGTCATTTACTGACTCAGTCATAACCTCCTCTTCATTCTGATTGGTCTGTGGGGCTGACTGAGCAGGAGCGGGCAAATGTCCAGCCATGATGGAAGCTAAGGTGCGGTTACCCGGGATCTCATCATCAGAATTCACTTCGCTGACACTACGGCTGTCCAACGACTGCACGCTAAACGAGTCGATGCGCTCAAAGGCGTCAGATGATGAGCCGCAGCTTTCAGTGAGTTTTGGGTATTCATCCAGACGAGGGAAGTCGGCGCACGTTGAAGCGGAGAGCAGTTGGAAAGAGCCCTGCATTAGGTGGAGTCCAGCTTTAGCCTCTGCAGTCTCCTGCCTGGAGCTGGCCGAGCTCTCGCTTAGCACGCTCTCATGGTCCAAAACCTCTATGTCGCTGGTAGTGGAAGTACCAGAAGAGAAGGCACTAACAGGGGGAGACGGGGTGTCGCTTTGTCTGTCCTCTGATTTAGCCTCTTTGGATTCTAACAGGATTTCTTTAGGAGGGACAGGCAAGGATTTCACTGAATTTTTGGTCTCGATGGTCAAAGCTGCTTCAAACACTCCAGCAGATTCAACCTCAGTAGCTGATAAAGGTACATTTGTGAGTGTGACATCTGAAGGTAAAACTAAGCCATCTGTCTCTGTCTGGTCCTTGCTGGTCTCCTGTTCAGCAGCTTGCTCTGGTGCAATGGACGCAACAGGAACAACCAGTTCTGGTTGTGACTGCTCCTCTGCCGAGAATGAATTGTGCTCCAAAATCTCTGTCCCAGTTGGCTGTATCTCAACAGTTTCCAGGCTGCTGCGTTTACTGAGGTCTGTCTGCTCTTGCGCATCACTGACTTCCAGCTCCTTCTCCTTGTCTGCTTTTTCCCGCAGTCTGCGGTTCGACTTGGCAGGTGGCACAGACACCACTTTAGTGTTGCTTACAGTTTGTATGTCTCCATGAGGCAGAAAGGCACTGAAGAAATCCTCAGATTCGTCAACCACGGTCCACGTGACAGGCTTAGTAATGGCCTCAGATGATGGAGGGAGAGTTTTGGTACGTTCCTCAGAGGGCGAGTTCCACTGGTTCATACCCCATCCTGTTGATACCGGCTTGTCTGGTGGTTCTGGAAAAAAAGGTTACTCAAATGTCACTTTTATTTATATTGCACTTTATACAATAAAAATTGTCAAAGCACATTCATAGTAATAAACAGGAAAATAACAATGTTGTAGAATGCATCACTTTATTAAACAAATTCAATTTCAGCTATAAAGCAACTCTACAGAAGGAACGGTTCAGTTCAATGTTGATTCAATTCAGTTCAATAATAACAAAATAAATTAAATCAAGCATAAAGCTACTAAATCAAACATACACAGTTTATATATAAACATAAGCTTCAAGAAGACAACAAATCCAACTTTCGGAAACACAATAGCCTACATGAAAAAAGAAAAACTCTTTTGTATTCTTTAGTGGCTGTTTATGGTATCAGGTTTCGTCTTGGAAATTCAATTCAAGTTTATTTGTATAGCACTTTTTACAGCACATAGGCCTACTGTTTCAAAGCAGCTTTACGTAAAAATGTATGTTTCAATGTTACTATACGGAAACATGCTGTAATTAATGTCCATATGGTAATATATAACTATAAGATAAATAGGCCTACAAGTTACGTGCTTTGTCGTGTATCCAGTTAAGTAGACACAATTAACATGTTAGGCAATGATTACAGCTTGCGACTGTAATGATTACAATATAAGGACAATATTTGATAGTTTGCACATTGATCCATGTTTTGCAAAGGAAAGAATTTATTGTTTGCTTTGGTTTGTGATTCTGTTTTGTTTTTTAGTTGTGTTGGGTTTCCATGTGAGTTGGATATGGGATATGAATCACGAAAAATGTATGTAGTCAACTGAAAATATGTATATGTGTGTGTACGTTTGGGGACAACTGTAAAAGTGCATAATTATATCACTAATGTCATGCTGAAGCCCAGTAATTGTCACTGATGATGTAACCCTGCACTGTCAATCACATGTTTGTCTTCTTTCCACATCAAGTGAACCAATTTATAACTAAACTTACCAGTAAAGGTCGGTTCGGTCGTGTCACCCCACCGGTCCTCTTCTTTGATGTCCAGAACTCTGTCGATGGATTTCTGAGCAGTTGTCAGAGCTTGTTTAGCAAAACTCGACAGGTGTGACGCATTGAACCAACTCATATTGTGTGACAGCTCAGTGAACGTGAAAGTTACATGAAACACAACATTATCAAAAGCATCCTAAACAAGAGCAGGTTTGTTCCACAGAGCCGGAGCAAGTGGCTTGTGTTTGTATGTTAGGCCGCTATCCACATTAGCTTGGCGGCTAATTCTGCTCGCAAAACAATTGACAATTTGCTAGCAGCTGACATAATCCTCCGTTAAAACGAAATTCGATGATATAAATAAATAAACGACGTACTGAGAGACATTTTTATTTGCCTTCGCGTTACTCGGCTTCTAAATTGGACTTCAACGCATTGTTTTGTTTAGGCTTCCTCTGGCAGCTCGAGAACTACTTCCCATCCACGTAGCATCAACAAAGCCGCATCAACCTATCCTGTACGTGACGTCAGGGCCACGTGACCAATGTCATACTTCTTCTTCTTCTTCAGTGAGTTTTATTGGCAGCTTGCAATCTTTGTGCATTACCGCCATGTACTGGATTGAGGTGTGATCACATTGGGAACTACAGTGTCTAGACCAATGTCTATCATATATATATATATATATATATATATATATATATATATAGAAATTACACTATAACCCATATGAAGTTATATACTACTGATATCTGTGATTTGTGTTTACTTTTATTTAAAAATATAAACGATCAAAGTGTCACTTTTCAGTTGAAACCTCTGGAACATCGTCATTTTACTAAAATATGAGTTGACGTAAACTCAAACGCACATTTTTTTTTTTGTAAGTGCATGCAAGCACGACTTCTTGAACAGGTGTTTACTGATTTTGAAATCCCAAACTTTTAACAAATTAACATTTTTAATTAATAGAGTAAAAAATGGTTTTCTAAAATGAAGTGAACATGAATCGAAATTCTTGCATTAAGATATTTAACTAAATTAATATGAATCTAAATTAATATTTTACTTAAATATGAACTGAAGCTATTGCACTGTTGTATGATAGTTTTAAAAATGTAATAGGACATGATTGCTAAATATAGCAATCAACGTTATCAAACAAATTATTTCACTGTAGCTTAATTAATTTCAGTTTGTAGCTTGTCCAACAACATACACAGTTTGATCATTGTAGTATGTGGTGCTGTGGCTGAAAAAACCTTTAAATAGAGTCACTAAGGTCAGTCTGACCTTGTGAATAAGTATCTCCATTGTATTTCTACAAACCTGTATAACATGACAATGCCACATAAAACAAATAAAACTGTACAGTATACTTAATATCTATTTCTTAATATTACATTGACAATGCAACATTCTGTATTTGCTTACAAAATGTCAATTTTAATTCTAAAGAATTTATATTTTAATACCTTGAGTTTCTTTAACTATTTAATAAAATATATTTATTCACAAATTGAGTAACAGTAAATTTATAGGAAAGCATTACTGGACTAGGACTTCAATACTTGTTTAAAATACAGTTTCCAAATTTAATTCAAAACATGAACTTTTTTTTTACAAGACACTGAACAAGATACTGTGAATGCACAACAAAATAAATAGATAAACAGTTTGCATAAAAAAAATGAAATCCACCAGAATGACTCCTACGACTATAGCAGTGCAAGACAACGAAACAATAGTCTCCTGTAAGTGTCTTTGATGGCCAGAGTTAACCATAAAATCTAAATACAAACTGCAGGGATTCCAGCCGAGCATGTGCATGGGATGTCTCTGCTGATATGTTGAATATTTATAAACTACATTTCCAAGGCTGCTTCATTTGGATGATGACTGCAGTAACCACTTGTAACTGTCTATAAGAATGAAGCATTATCCTATGAGATGAAATTGAGCTTGAAGAGCACAGTCTGAGGAGTGGTGACATCAGCCACTGCCAGTTCCTGTCCATCGACTAGTCCAAGCTCTGCAAGCATTTAAGACATTAAACATCATCAGTAAATTGGAAATTTGGAAATACACTTATTAAACAGTTACATATACTACATATCACAATATACAAACCGAATTCCGGAAATGTTGGGACGTTCTTTAAATTTGAATAAAATGAAAACTAAAAGACATTCATATCACATGAGCCAATATTTTATTCACAATAGAACACAAATAATATAACAAATGTTTTAAACTGAGAAATTTTACAATTTTATGCACAAAATGAGCTCATTTCAAATTTGATGCCTGCTACAGGTCTCAAAATACACTGTAAAAAAAAAAAAAAAAAAAAAAAAGAGTTGAGCCAACTTAAAATTTTAAGGCAACCAGCTTCAGCAGGTTGAGTTCTCAACTTGTTTTAAGTTTATACAACAAAAACCTGAGAATCTCCTACAAAAATTAGTTGAGAGAACTCAAAAATCTGCTGAAGCTGGTTGCCTTAAAATTTTAAGTTGCCTCAAGTTGTTTTTTTTTTTTTTTTACAGTATA